>APFE030299756.1:408089-421180 GCA_000404065.3 Pinus taeda
ACCAAGGAGTACATGAAATAATTCATTAACAACAAATCATTGAGAAGAATGGACTTATTTGTATTATGGAAACAAAAACAAAGGAACCATTACAACCTGAGCCTTGGTGTTGTGCAAGCTCCTCCCAGGGTCCAGCAAGTGATTTCCTCTACTTTGACAAGCTCACCCACTCCCACTATGGCAACAAGGAAGGATGGTGATCTCTCCTCACAAGTCAACAGATGGAAGTCTTAATTCCAGCAGCATTTACCCTATAGAATGTTCAGCTTTCAACCTCCCCTCCTTTGGCCCAATGCCTGTATTTATAGTATTCTAGAGGAGGTTATTCAGTTCCAACATCAATGGGATACTCCCTCTTTTGGATGGGGTAGCTCCTCCCTTGATGGGATAAGCTCCTCTATCATAGGGGTGCATGAACCATCTGGAGGCGCTCAATACACGTCAAAAACTCTTCTAGAAGGCTCTAGAAGTGACCACAAGTAACTTTTTAAAGATGAAACTTGCGCCTTTTGACCTTTACAGGGGTACGCACCCTAGCTTTAGCATACAGAGCGTATTACTACGCAGGTCTAATGTGTTTGGAGTGCGTACACGCAGGCAAGGTAGAGAGAACCTGCGTACCCAGAGATAAACATGTTTTCAAGTGACTTTCTCTCTCTTTAAGTTTTGACATGAAGAGCAGAGGTATGGGGCTTGAAAAAGAGGACAATATGGCTATTGATGGGGCCATATAACTGCAGATAGTCAAGGTGACAAAATTCAGTGTAACACATACCTTTACAATAAATAGTTGCCTTGGCTGCTAGGGTTGGGCCCTAACCCAAGAGCTTCAGACCTCTGAGATAACTCAATGCTGGCTTAAAAAAAAACTCATTCTTATTATCAAAACAATGGATTGCATCAAAAACTGTCACAAGTCTTGCAACTCGAAAATAGAGTAGAGTTTTACAATAAAAAATCTGAATCCTACTAAGGTCATAGGCCTCTCTACTTATACATCTGAAGTCTCCAATGACTTCCTTAAAATTAGGGAGGCTCGGCTCACAAACTTATAGATAATTGGTGCTTTTTCTTTCACTTTCTCGGCTACATTCTAGTCCTCATGATTTGGTTGCTTGCACTCTGAGCTGATGGAGGAATATTAGAATGGAGGGGTAGTAAATGAGGAGGATTTACCTCCTATAATTCCTCTCCTTTGTCCCATTTGAGTTTTGACCAAGGTCTTTGCCAAAATTCCTTGCCTTTATCCTTTAATCATGCATTAAATTCACATTAGACCACAAAGCAAAATATCCAACTCTAACTCATCTCATAAACAAAATATAATCAAAGGTATGCAATAATTTGTGAGAATAGTTGGTTTGACTAAGCTAGGAAGTGAATTAAGGCCCATATAATTACCCAATGATGAGGCTCACCATCACCTCCCTACTGAAAGTGTTGCTAATCCTCTGAGCAACTTAGTCAATCTCCATGTCCTTCATGGCACTGGTAGCCTCTCTGACATCCCATGCCTCTACTGTGGTCTCTTCTTCTTGTTCATAGAAGTCTGATTTACTTTTTACCTCTTCCCACTGCCTCTTTTCTTCTTCTTCTTTTCTCCTTTATAGCATCACTAGGAGTAGTTGTGGACTGAGTTTTAGGCCTATCCAATTGACCTTTAACCTTTGCATTGATTGCTTATACATAGGTGTCCTATTGAGTGCCTCTCTCAACCTTTGAGGGGAGTGATATTCTCTAATATTCAACCTGTGTGGCAGTGTGTTCCATCTTCTTAGGTAGGCATGTATCCTATCATCTCCTAGCAACCTAAACATATCATCAAAATGTGAAATTGCTTGCTCTTGGGCAGCAAGATATCTATGTTCCAGCTAAGGGTCATTTGCAATCAAATTATGGGTGTTGATTAGGGCCATGGGATTTGATTGTTTAGCTCTGATGAAAAGAGGTTCATTCTGATCTCTGGCCAATATTATTTTCATCTTTGCAACCCTTGACTCCTCATGGTTCATCCATGATGCCAAAGCCATTAATTGTAGATCTCCTAGCTTGGCATTAGGATCCCAAAAATTCATGTCTATGAGTCCCATGTTGTGAAAATAAAACTCATCCATGTTGGCCCTATCCTCTAGTTACTTTGATCACAAAGATCAATAAACGGCCTGTAGTCCTAAAATGGCATGGTGCCTCTTTGTGCTAGCGTTTTAATTTGAAACTGTAGCCACTGTTCTTTGAGGTAAAGAGCATAGGATTTAGTTGCATCCTACACTGGATGGCCTCCAAGGAGAGGTTGGCCATACATGCTAGTTGGTTCTCCTTTTCCTGCAGTTGTCCCCTCAGCCATGCAATTTCCCTCTCAAATTGATTTCTCATTATTGCTTCTCTATCCGTTAATCCACTTAGCTCTTTTCCCATTTCTTTGAGATTCTCTTCCATGTTCCCAATGTCTTCCACCCCTTTTGACTTGGTGATTTTCATCCATCGGTGGGTTCTGGCCCTCTCCTTCTCAAGTTTGAAAAACAATGGGATGGCAAATTTTTGAGGTATCACCCTGCCTTCTTCAATAAATCGATAGTAGGATTCTAGGTTAGTTTGGGGGCTTGGTTCCTTTGTTTCAGGGTCTTCCTCTTTTGTTTCTTGCTACTCCTCTACCTTTCCTTCCAATTTTTGTGCTTCATGTAGTTTTTGCAGAGTATCCTATAGCACTGTTTTTGCTTCCTGTAGGTTTTGATGTGGATCTTGTAGGATGGCCTTACCCTTTAAGGAAGTTGATATGATACTACGCCTCCTTACATAGGTGATTGGTGACTTAGGGAAGGCATTTTGTCACTTGGTGTAGGGGAATCTTCAATCTCAATCAGATTTTTTGTTGATATTTGTGGCTTCCCTTGTTTGATTCTTGTGCTCTTTCTTGTTCTTGAATGTAGTGGGGCTTACCTCCTTCTTTTCCCTTTTTGCTTGACTGGAGTGCTAAGAGAAGTGAGGACAGTCGTTGCCTCCCTCTCAGTAGCCTATGGGGACACCCTAGGTGACTCCTATTTGTTTTCTTCCTTTTCTATTTCAATGCCTTCTTCCTCTCTGTTTTTCTTATCTTCTTCCTCGTGTTGTTCTTCCTCATCTCCATCAGTTTTTTCCTTAGTTTCCTCCTTTATTCCATCATCATCCTCCTTATCTTCTCCCTCTTCTTCTTCTGCTTCATCATGCTCCTATGTATCAGTTTCTTCTTCATCCATCTCATCCTTATCTATCTCTGTATCTTCTTCTTCCTGTTTTTCCTCCTCCTCACTGATAGAGGGACTAACATCATAAGTGAGGGTTTTGATGTCATCCTCTGCTGGCAAGTCTCTTAAGACTAACCATGTTATAGGGATTCTGAGGTTTTGGAGGGAATTCTCAATGAGGATCTTTATCAACCCATGGTGAGCCAATTTTTGGGAATTCCCTTCCTTTACTTTGTTGCTGGAGTCTATGAGTGATTGCATCAATAAATAGGGTATGCTGAGTCTTCGGTGAATTGGTGTTTCTACCCCAAACTTAATTCTTCAAGGATCCTAAAATGGTGGCCATAAGCAACACTATATCTACCCTCACATGAGATATATTTGATGAGATGGTAGCCTACCTCACTCCATGGGTATGGCAGACTGTCCTTCCTTACTCTATTTTTTTCCTATGTGGGTTCTTCACCTTCTAAAAAGAATTTCATTTTTGCCACCTGATTGTCTCCTTTGTCTTTTTTTCTCCATGGAATTCCTAGAGGAAGTGTGGTGACCCTACTGATGAGCTCTGGAGTGAGATATATAGTGAGGCCTCTAACTAAAACAGTGGCATGGATTCTGCTATGTGGAGTGAGGGAATGAGAAAATTCTTGAGCCACATCATCATCATACCCTGTGAATTTTTCAAAAAACCCCATCCAGTTGTGTCTTGTAAAGATTTCATGCACTTGGGGGTGTTGTTGTATCCTCACAGTGTTTGTGGGTTCTCTCCTATTAAACCCTCTTGTCATATTTCTTATGAGGCTTGAGGAGAAAATGAGAGGGTTGACACAAAATTTTTAAATTCAGGAGGAAAACAAAGTTTACTGTGTATGTAATTCACCTCCCACACTTGCTAAATTCACTAGATTTTAGAGATTTCTAGTTCATTTTCTTATAAATGGGGATGGAATTTTATAGCCTACCTCTTTAGAATAGTGGAAGTGGACAATTCCTATGATCCCCTCTTGAGCTCTTCTCTTCCTATCCTATAGACTTCCTCTGTATTCTATAGATGGATCATGTAGACTATATCCTGTAAACTCTTCCTATAGGTTTTCTTGTGCATCACATGTAGAAATTCTCTTACAAAATGATGGATCCTTACATCCGGTGGGTGGCCAGAGTTATGAGAGAGACTTGAGTGAGGGAGTTTTGAGGAGGTGAAATGCATGAATGCATGCAAACATTGTTTTGTTTCCCTTTATGGTGTTTCGGGGTGAGGTGGTGTGCTAGCAGCAGAGGTACGTTGCCATTTTTGGACTATTGGTCCCCACTACCACTTCATCATTTCCCACTACTTGTAATCAACTCCCAACTCATAGATCCGTAGTTAACCACTTCTTGTCCTACTCCTACTCTGTCTTTGAGTTGACTGCAACCACGTGCGAGAGGACACCCGGTTTTGCGTGTGATGAATAAACGAAGGTGGCCAAGTTAACTGGCCACCTTTCCACATATAAACCATCTCGTAACTTTTACAAATTTTTATTAAATGATGCATGTGAGTGAGTGAGTGGGATACTTACCTTTGGTTTTGATGCCATGTTGCAGTTGTCAAAGATCAGAGGTTTTGCATTGTTTATTTTTTGCATGGTTATTCTTCTTCCTCCTCTTACTATCTGTTGATAGTTTCTTGGCTTTTGCAGGTATCTATGACTAAAGATTTGATGTTGTTGCTGCTATGGAGCTCCTGGATCATCCTAGCGAAGACCTGTAGCTGATGATTGACATTTTGTGGGATAGGTTGCTATAGGATTTCCTACAGGATGTCCTGTAACTGCTTCACCCTCCGAATTCCTTAATCATGTCGATGGTTGTGGCTGTGAGGATGGTTCAATGAATGGACAGAGAGAGTAGGAGTGTGTGTGGAGCAAGGGAGGTTCAGGTAATGCTCTTACTCTCCTCCATTTTTCTCTTTTTTTTTCTTTTTTCATAACTGGCAGAAACTGATCTCTTTTTGTTTTGAATGGTGAGTGTAAGGATGATGATAATGGACGAGGTGAGGTGTTAGATCGTGTCTAGGATGACCTTTAGGGACCTAACAAACCTACCATGTGCCCTCGGATTGCTTCCTATAGGTTTTCTAGGCCACTACTTGTAGGTTTTCAGGGGATCCTGTAGAAAACATTGTCTTCGCATAAATTGAAGCAATGGAGTGGAAAAATGATAGAAATGATGGAGGGATGCATGGTAAGGAGTGGAGGAGATGGTTATGTGTGAGGCACGATTCCCTTTGGATCCTCCTTTTTCTCTTTTATTGTCTTTCTTGCCCACCTGCAAATAATAATTATATCTTTTTCTCTCTTTTTTTTTTCTTTTTTTTCTTTTTTTGAAAAACACCTAGGTTTCCTTAGAGAGGTTTTCACCCTAGATGTTTTCCTTGGTCCCCTCAAGGAATGTTTTCACCCAGGGATCTTCTTACTCCTTTTCTTTTCATCATTGGGCCGCCTCACGAGGTTTTCAACCCAAAGATGGGACTCAGGCACCTCATGGAGGTTTTCACTTGAGTCCTTATTCTTTTTACTTTTCAAGTGACTTGATGAGGGAGGAGCTAGAACTTGCTCTACCATCATCACTGTTTTATTGATATTGTCAATGAACTCTTGCTTTGATAAAGGCCTCTTGTACATTTTCAATTGGTTTCCATTGACAAGCAATGGAATGGCTTCTTCATATATAGTTCTGATTTGCACTAAACCATTATCATGGCATCTCTCCACCACATAAGGTCCAAGCCAACTTGTCCTTAGCTTGCCCTTGAAGTCTTTATACCTAGAATCATATAACAATGCCCAATCGCCCTCTTGAATTACTTCTCCTTAATATGTTTATCATGCTAGATCTTCCTCTAAAGCTTAACTATCTCTGTATGTAAGAGGGCCTACATTATGAATTCATCCAAGCCATTCAATTGGAACAATCTTTCTTTTTGTGCATGACTAAGATCCAAATCTAGTTGGGCTGCCATCCTCAATGTGTTATATTCAAACTCAATGGACAACAAATCCTTTTTCCCATAGACCAGCTCATAGAGTGCAAGTCCAATGGTGGTCTTCCATGTGGTATTATAGGCCCAGGTGGCCTCAACTAGTCTCTCTACCCAATCCTTCCTGTTGCTGCTCACTACCTTGGTTAAGATGCCCTCTAGTGCCTTGTTGGTCACCTCCACTTTCCCATTAGCTTGTGGATGGTATGGAGTGGAGGTCCTATGCTTGATTTTATGATGGCTGAACAGTTCTTCAATCATGTTGGAGGTAAACTGGCTGCCTTGGTATGTGACTATCTCTCTAGGGTACCCAAATTTGTAGAACACATTCTCCCTTAGGAACTCAGCCACCTTTTCTTTTGTTGCTGCCTTAATTGCCTTGGTTTCATCCCACTTAGTCAAATAATCAGTGCACACAATAATCTATTATTTTTGCTTTGAAGGAGGGTTGATAGGCCCAATGAAGTCCATGCCCCACTTGGAAAATGGCTCGAAAGTCACTTGAGGTTGTAGGGGAATTTCATCTCTTGGAGTAGGCTTTCCCATCCTCCCGCACCGATCACACTGACAAGTGTACTTTCTCACATCCTGATGAAGAGTGGGCCAATAATAGCCTTCTTGTAACACTTTGAATGATGTTCCCTTGGCTACGAAGTGACCTCCATAAGGCCCATCATGGTAGGTTAGAAGGATGTCAAAAACTTACTCTTCCCTTACACACCTTCTCAATATTTGATCTGGGCCAAGTTTGAAAATATTGCCCCTAATTCAGGTGAAGGGGGTGCTTTTCTTGACTATCTTTCTCTTTTTTTTGGAGGGAAAGTTTGGTGGGAACTGTGCTAATACCAAGTAGTTTACTATATCAGCAAACCATGGAGAGAGAACTGAAATAGAAAACAAGTGCTCATCTAGTAACTGGTCATCCACCATTCCTTCTTCACCTGCAAGCAAATTCACCCTAGATAAAAATTCTGCAACAACATTTTCTTTACCAAGCTTATCAACAATGGTTAGATCAAACTATTGTAATAAAAGAAACCACCTTATAATTCGAGCATTCACATTTGGTTTGTCCATTAAATATTTGATTGCAGCATGGTCAGTATATAAAAATGTTTGATAGCCTGTAATGTAATGCCTAATTTTTTTTTAATGAATGCACAATAGCCAAGAGTTCCTTTTCAGTCACTATATAATTTAGCTCAGCCTTTGACAAGTTCTCACTGATAAAATAGATGGCATAGGGCATTTTCTCCTCTACCTGACCTAAGGCTGCTCCTATGGATTGTGTGAGGCATTAGCATGATATCAAAAGGGAGGGCCCAGTTTGGGCCTCAGAGAATTGGTGCAGTGTTTAACTTACCCTTTAGAATGCCTAAGGCCCCTTGTCAATTTTTTGACCATATAAACTCAAAATATTTGGCCAACAACCCAAATAAAGGAGATGCCAACTTGCTGAAGTATTTTATGAATGTTTGATAGTATCCAACTAACCCCACGAAAATCCTGACATATCTCTGGTTTTGTGGAGGTGGGACCCTTTGGATTATTTCTATTTTGTTCGGGTTCACCTATAGTCCTTACTAAGATATTGAATGACCTAGCATAGTCCCTTCAGTCATTAGGAATTCACATTTTTCCAGACTGAGAAACAGGTTCATTTCAATGCATTTCTGCAATACTTTGCCTAGGTTAGTCAGGGCTTCTTGAAAATCACATCCATAAGGTGTAAAATCATCCATATAAATTTCCACCCCATCATGTACTAATTCGGCGAAAATACTCAAGGCTGATCTTTGGAAAGTGGCAGGAGCATTGCATAAGCCAAAAGGAATGACCCTGTAGGCAAAAGTACCCCAAGGATAGGTAAATGTGGTCTTATCCTGGTCTTCTAGGAAGATTTGGATTTGGTTGTACCCACTGAATCCATCTGGGAAAGGAAAAAAAAAATCCCTGCCAGGCTGTCTAACACTTGGTTGATTAAGAGTAGGGGAAAATGATCCTTCTTTGTGGCTTTGTTCAACTCCTTGTAATTGACACAAATCCTCCACTTACCATTTTTCTTGGGAACTAACACTAAAGGATAGACCCACTCACTGTCAGAGATAAGGTAAATGAATCCTGCATCTAGCAGTTTTTGTAGTTCTTCTTTGAATATATCTTTAAGAGCTGGATTCATCCTCCTTTGTGGTGTCGAACTGGCTTGCAACCTTCTTTGATGTATATGTGGTGAGTACACACTCAGGGGTGTACTCCCTTCATTTCCTTGTAACTCCAAGCGAAGGCTTCTAGGTTTTCTTTTAACATGTTACATAGCATTTCCTCTTTGAGAGCAGAAAGAGTTGGATTAATTTTCAAGGTTTTCTCTGGGCTGAATTCTATGGTTTTGACATGGAGTGGGTTGGAATCGGCCAAGCATAAGTCAATTGGATGATTTTTCTGGGTTTCCCTTCCTTCTTCTAATGGTAATGAACCAAGAGTTGGAATTTGGAGCAGGTGTTCAATTAAGTCATCCTCAGCTTGTTGTCCTCCTTCGATGGTTGCTTCCAAAGCATAAAGTTGGGCAAAATAAACCTCATCTTCTTCCTCCTCCTCCAACCATAAAGGTAAATCATGCTCTAGGGAAGGTTCAGTAGGAGTGTAGAGGACTAACTATTTGGACATATGCCCATTCTTGATGGTCATATTCCCAACTATGCAGCTAATGTAAGCATCGGCTGTGGCTAACCATAGCCTCCCAAGGATGAGAGGATAACCAATAAGTTTAGCCTTAGGCTGGAGAACTAAAAAATCTACAGGGTACTCCTAAGAGTCAATGGAGACCATCACATCCTCGACACTTCCCTCAGGGGTGACTGTGGAACAGTCTGCATGTTGCAGAACGGTTGTGGTCTTCCTCAATGACCCTTGGAGGTTGATCTTGAGCATGGTGTCCTTGGTCATCACATTAATGGCAGCCCCAAGATCGATTAGAGTGTGTGGGACAATGGTGCCATTGATGTGCACATCTACTACAGGGATTCCAGAGTCCAAATATTTCATACATATTACCTGCCCCAGCATTAAGTCGGACAGCTGCACAATGAAATTAATGGTAGGGGAATCCCTTTTTCTTATTCTTGGATGCTTGAAGCATTTCTCCTTAATCAACTTATTGTAAATGGGAACATATTTTATTGCCTGGAGAAGGGGGATCTCTACACATAGATTTTTCAATTCTCCCAGAAGTTCAGTTTCTTCTGGGGTAGGTTGGAGTGGTTGGGCTAATCTCTCAGGAAAGGGTGGATTTACTTTAAGTTTGCTTTCCTCTTTTTCTTCCTCAACCTCCCTATGTGGAGGGGGTGGTTGGTTATCTAGGAGAATTCTCCTAGATCTTAGGTTGATCTCCTAGATTTCTACATCATAAGCTGGATATGATGTCTCTCCATTGTATACTTGTTGAGCCTGCCTATTGTTCGGGTTCAAATTTGGTTGGGCAGGCATTTGGGGTTGCTTGGGTGGAGCAGAGTGTAGGATTTGTGGTTGGGTAGGTGGTGGAGGAAATAGGGTTGGAGAATTGTTGTATTGGGGCCTCCACCTCTGGAGTGGTGTATTCCACTGAGGTTGTGGCAGAGCGTAAGATTGAAATGACTCGTTGGCTGGCTGGGAATGATACTGATATGGGTAGGACCAAGGAGGGGGTATAGACCAGGAAGGATGAGCAGGGGGTCCCCATGTAGGTATAGCTATGGTTTGTTTTGGGTTGTAATATGCATGGGATGACCCTTGCATGCCCTGCTGGTATGGTCTAGGCACAGGAGGTCTACATTGGTTGATGTTGCAAAGTTGCTCAGTGACCCCTTCAACTCCTTAATAAACTACTTTGAGTCCGGGTAAAGAAGGGCACTTATCTGTGGAGTGGTTTTCTTCACACATTGAGCAAATCTCAATACAGTTCAATGGACATTCATTCCTAGGATGCCTCCTACTGCATCTTGTTGAGATTGCAACAAGATGATGGAGCTTAGTGAAAAGAGTCGCCTTCACTAAGTGGGTCCGCTGGCAAATTATGGCGCAAAGTCTATTTTTAGACATATGGATCATCTCTATCAGTTGCAGGATGTTGTTTATGGATGATTGGTCAAGTTGGAAAAAATAGATGGATTTCTATTTTTAGACAACAGCAGTGACACTGTCAAGTCTAATTATAGAGTAGTCAAATATTATTAGATTATAATAATATTTAGACTATAAACTTTATCTTATTCCCTTGGAGCACTTTAGTTTGAGCTACAGATGTGGCACATGCAGCTGTCAGAAGGAAATATGTTTTCTTTGTGGGTCAGTTGAGTTTTTGTATGCATGACTTCAGTTAGAACTCAATCAGTTGAGTTTGGTGGAGTTAATTGTGGAGTTGATGGAGTTGTGTTCAGTTTGACTTGGTTAAACTAGTTGTAATTAGTCTAACTGAAAATAGACTAATGATGAGTTCTTAAACTAATTATTAACTCATAATGCAACTAAATAATACATCAATTAACTCAGTTTCATGTCGGTGCATGTTCAGTTCAGCAGGGACAGGTGTTAGAGGATTAGATTGCTATCAGTTGTGACTATAGTTGTGCATGAGGATTTGCACAATCAATGGGATTGAGTTATGCCAATGAGAATTGGACAATACCAAGTGATTATAGCCTTTGCTCACGTGATTCCCATTGTGAGTGATTCTTTTGAGGTAAATACGAGTTTGGTTCAACCATTCCCATCCATTCTTAAGCAGGTATTGAGCAGTGGAGGCAGGCAAGCAGTGGAATAGATTTGGAGATCAAATCTAAGCTGTATTGTGTGTAAAAAGTGGAGATAGTGCTGGATACTTGTGAGAAGTATTGACTATTGTAATGTTACATGTTCTCAATCATTAATATACAGATAGTGTGGGGTTTTCAGCCATAAGCTTTCCCCGGGTTACATACTGTGTTAATGTGTGCATGCTCTTGATGTTTTATTGTTATTGATGCTGCTATATTGATGATCAACGTAGAGGAGCTTATGTATTGTGTATGTATTCCGCAATAGTACATGATCAGGATAATCTCCATTGAATATTTGTTTACTATTCAAAATTTCTACATGGTATCGGAGCTGTTGATCATCAGATCTACTATTCAAGAAGTGTTTACATTCTATTTCTTCAGGCAGAGGCTGTAATCGAGCCAGGTAGCCTCTGGATTCATCCTTCCTTTGGAAGGTGAGATATCTGGTGAATGCCCATACAGTCGATCTCTGTACAAGAAATACCTTGTTCTCACAAATTCTAGATCGGAAGTGGTTGAGTTGGAGCTGGTGGAATTCGAATTTGCAGCAGTGTTTTCTTGGTGTCAAACCTAAGATGTCTTTCACAGGATTGCGATTGGAGTATGCCCTTGAGGGCAGTATGAACTATATTGCATGGAAGGACAGGATGGAGGCAGTATTGGATGATAACGGGTTGAAGGAGTTCATAGAAACGGATGTCCCAAATCCTACTGATGCTACTCAAGCTGATGCTTGGCAAAAGAAGACCGCAAAATGTCGAAGGATTCTGTTGGAGGGCATAAGGATCACATTGTGTCTAGCCTCCATGGAAAGGCTACTCCATATTTGATGTGGAAATTGTTAACAAAATTATTCCAAAGCAAGAGCGATTAGAGGAAGCTGGTGCTCAAAGATAAACTCAGAAACATCAAATGAGAGAAGGGTGACAGTATGCCCAAGTATCTCACGAAGTTCACTTAGTGTCAAGATGAGCTGGGAAGTGTGGGGGTTACTGTCGATGATGAGGACTTGGTGAGCTTGGCTCTCCTTGGTCTTCCGAAGAGTTGGCATTCCTATCAAGACTCTGTCAATGGTCGGGAGAAATTTCCAGGATGGGAAAGACTGTGGCCAGATCTTGTGCAGGAGGAGATCGGGCGGAGTACCAGGGACGGATCTTCATCAAAGGGAGCTGATGAAGAAAATTGTTCTTTGGCTGCTAAAGAAAAGAAAGGGAAGAGCAAGAAAGCTTCTTCGTCTGGTGCAAAAGGCAAGAAGCAGGACATGTCCAAGGTAAAGTGTTTTCACTGTCACCCGCACGGACACTATGCCATTAATTGTCCGCAAAAGAAGAAGAACAAGCAAGTTGCTGGATCTGCAGCAAGAGAGGCTCTAGCCTCACAGTTTGAGCTTGATTTTTCATTGATCGCATGCTTGGTTTCAAGTGTGATGGGATCAGTGTGGTTCTTGGATAGTGGTGCGTCTTTTCACATGACGGGAGATAGAGATTTGTTCTCTGATCTGGAGGACAAAGATCTTGGCGTGCACATCGAGATGGGCGATGATGGTAGATACAGTGCGACCGGTATCGGTACCATTTCCTTTGAGAGGGAGTCTGGTAAACCCTTCGTATTGAAGGAAGTCATGCATGTTCCAGGATTGAAGAAGAATCTCACCTCAATGGCGATGTTAGAAGACAAGGGGTATGATGTTGTTTTTAGCAAGGGAAAAGCTTTCCTACGCAACAAGACAACTGGTGAGACCCGGAAGATAGGGGTTCGAGTAAGGAACCTTTATCAGTTACATGTAGATGGATGTGCAGCAATGACAGGCAAGGCAGAAGAATTGGTGAGCCGGGATGATGGCGAGTTGTGGCACAGGAGATTGGGTCACCTTCACCATGGAGCCTTGAAGATACTGCAGCAGATCACTACAGGGCTTCCTAAAGGAACACTTCCGCAGAAGAAGTGGAGGCCACTATTTAGCGAAGTTGGTGAAAGCCACCTTTCACGAGAAGGATAGTCACGCCACGACGATCCTTGAGAGAATTCACATAGACGTGTGGTTAAGCCTAC
>APFE030299757.1:0-25611 GCA_000404065.3 Pinus taeda
TCATCAAGCATTAGTAAAAGCCTCTTTTGATTAAAACATGATATCTAGAAAAGACTTTTAGATGGGAGATCTAATCTTAAAATGGGACAAGGCTCATGAGGAAAAAGGGAAGCATACAAAATTTCAATGAATGTGGCTTGGCCCTTTCCAAATCATAGAAGTCATAGGTCTGTCCACTTTTATGTTACAGGATTTAACATGAAAAAGAGATTCTTTACCTGTTAATAGATAGATCCTCAAAAAATATTTTCCATAGGAGATCATTCTTCTATTTTGTAGACTAGTTTTTTTATTTCCATAATAAAACCAGTTGTGAATGGTTACATTTGAGATTTACGAAAAAGACACAAATTCTCTTTTAGATTTTGTTTTTCCACTTGTATAAATAGAATTCTTTTAGAAAGTTGATTATTATTATTGAAAGATACACTTAAAGACTCTAGGCCTAGAAATGATATTAGTTTCAACCTTGTAAATTTTGATGAAAAATGACCTTGAGTGGGAAATTGTTTTATATTAGTCCAATGAAAGGTATCAATAAAAAAATGAAGATTCTCTGTAAAAAAGATCTTTCCAAAAAACTCCACCAGTGTCATCCAGAGCTATCTTAAGGAAACAATGACTCCCTCCCCACCTAGGAAACTATAATGTTCAGAGAATGATCCAATGATACACTTTAACTTAAAGAGTAAGAGGTCTCATCACGAGCTGGCTTATCATGATCATAGATATTATAGCTTGCTGACTTTGCCAATACTGCATACCACAACAGGTCAATGACTCAAGATTGTTGCAATCAAAAGACAAGGGGTCTCATCATGAGCTAGCTTGTTCAGCAAAGTTATAAATCAAGTGAATGACTATGTCATAAATTGGCTATCAAACCAAGACATTGTTCTTTAAGGGTAAAAAAGAAAAATGAAAGCAATGAGTGTGGATATGGATTTCTCTTTGAAAATTGTATATTTCTCTAAGTAGGATACAGGATCATTGCTGGGTAACTGGTAACCCTATCGAAGCTATAAATGTCTGTTGGCAGCAGAGGCTCTACCTATGACAAATGAGCATATTTAAAACTAATTTACAGAGAAGGCTTTGTTTTTATCTTTATAAACCAAGTAGTGACTGATGTAGATACAACGACTAGCTTGAGGGAGTAAATAATCAAAGTTGAAAAGAGAAGAAACAAAATATCATTGATAGGTCAAAGCACAATGTACTTTGTCTTTCTATAATAAAGTTTAATTTTCTAGAAAATTTTCTATTTTGGAAGTTTGGAAAATTCAAAAGAAAAGCAAAGATAACTAGTTCTTCCAAGTGAATCACCAATTATTGTGGCCAACAACAACCCCCCTTCTTATTTAGTGTTATTACTAATACTAAATAAGTGGGGGCCCTTAGTCAAAAAAATTTAAAAATGAATTAGTGCTTGTATTTCCTTTTTAATAAAACTTACCGTCATAAACTTAGGAAAATACCCTTGGAAAATCTAAAAAACTTAAGTTTCATGATAAGGTAAGATAAATTCATTCCTTAAGAAATATCGCATCGCAAAAAAGATTATAGGATACCTCCTTACAAGCCAAATTCTAAGATTGCGAGATCACAATGCCAAACCTTATCGCATCACATGCATCAAAGACCAGTTACGCTGAAAAACCTCAAACCACCGATATGTGATGGCGCATATCACAAAATCGCATTTCGCAGAAAACACATTAACAAAAATTGTCATATGTCGCACTCCTACGATATTGCGATAGAGCGGCAAAGAGATATTGCGATAGAGCGACAGAATGATATAGCAATATTGTGATACAGTGATCTGCGATATTGCGAAGAAAATCACAAAATCGCTTCATTGCAGATTTTTTGGGCTCATTATTCAAGAAAGCTTTTTCCATAAACCGAGACCTGGTTATGTGCTTTAATGCTAATTAATGAGTTAGTTGCCAGTTGTTAATGAAATATGGTTTTGTGCTTATCGAAGAGCCAATTTACGTAAGGTGGTATATTTTTATGTCTTTACCATTTAAAGCTTTCTCATCACCTTTCCTTATCATTACTCTCACCTCACTTGTAAACTGTAGGAATGAAGAACAAAGAACTATACAAAGTAGTATACAGGACATTATGGGGAAGAAAGGCAAAGCTCTGAGCTTTGAAGACAAAGAAATGACACCCTTGTATGCAGACACCGCCTGTAACAGAGATGCTGGTATTACTACTTGGGAAGGCATGTATAATCTACTTGAAGAAGAGAATCCCAAGGTGATGGAGGTTATGGCTACTGCAAGTTCATAGGTGTCTTTTGAGGCATTAGTTGCAAATATAGCTTGTTCGTTCTTGCATCGGATAGCGGCGAGGCCCAAAATTCTCCCCTACACGGACATGGTTAAATGGGTACTGGACAATGCTGACATCAAAAACAGACAATTTAAGACTCAAGGTCAAGAACTTACGGAATCATTATTTTCACAAAATTTGAGCTTTATATCTACTAAAAGAAAGCGCGCAAAAGGCAAAAATTGCACCAAGGAAGCTCGGATCAAGAAACAGAGGCAGTTTCCGATGCGTGATTGCTGGGAAAAACTTCTTGAAAAGGAAAGCCTCTAATTGCTCAGTCACCTGTAAGCCCAGAAATTTGTAAAAAAGAACACTAGAGGTACAAAAAAATGTAAAACTTGAATCCTAAAACCAGTGGCAATTGTCTGAAATATCTTCAATATGGTATGTATATATGTACAGCAATTGCAAATAGGTTGGAGACAGAAGGCTCAAGAAAAGGCAGAATCAATCAAAAGATTAACTAAGTTGAATTGGGATTCCTACTGGGCATATTTGGTAAAACCACACAGCCAGTGTATGACTCTCAATTGCATCACCAATTCTGCCGAGAAGATGACACTAGCTCTTGCTGATTCCATTTTCGCAGGATAGTTAAAGTCTGAAGTCGGCTAGATGACTCTTCTCAAGCAAATGCTGAATGCTTGTGATTTCAAGGAGCAGATACTGAAATAGTTAGTTGTTAATTTTTAGATTCAATATTAGTATTAATTTTGCTTCATTTTTTCCTGGAAAAAGGATGGTCATTTAAACTGTATCCTACATTTTTGTAATAAGTAATTTTTAGATTTAATTAGTAGTATTTAAACCCTTCTCATGAATTTAGAGAAGGGTCCTAAAATTTATCAAAAACTTGTCCTCAGAACATGCACTTTTGCACCCTCCGAGGAGGTTTTGATGAATGAATGGAATAGAATTTATTGGTATCTGCATTTAATATCTGCTACTGATGTTGCACTTTGGTACTCTTAGTAGATGTTGGATTTAGAAGAGATAAATCATTATCGCTTGAAGCTCATGAGTAGAACTAGTTATAAATGGTACTTCTATCTCTTAACTATTTCTGCCTTTGTGTTAAAGTGATATTCATGTTTAGTTGTTTATATATTGATGCGTGAATGCCTGAGTTATCATTTGGCACTTTTGTATGGGGATAGCTATTTATTTATGCCTAATGTATGAGTAGCTTAGTATGGGATATGTTTTTCACAACTGTTTCGTCTAACTTTTTATACGAAGTGGTTTGTCTATATTGAATTCTTTTATCATAACAGTTGAATGATCTTTATTACCAATTGTTATCTGAAATCATTTTAGATCACATAATAGAAGGATTACACCCCAGGTAGAATTAGATATTTCTATTTATTAGAATACAATTGCATGTCATTATATTAGAGTTAGAATTAGAGCATCTCACTTAGGAATTTTTAGAAAGGAAATATCAATTCTTCACACACACACACATAAATTGGGAAACTGGTCCCATATCCCTAGTTGGACTCACTATACCAAACGAAAAAGGAGCTGCTAACCAAGGTCCAGACTGGGTGGGTATCCCCCTTGTTGTAGACCCGATTTTCGGGGCTTCAACACTAGGTTAGGATCTTATATCAGAGTCTCGTGTAATCTCATTGCAACCTCCAAAGCTTCAGCCTGAGTGGTTAGTCTTTGTTGCGCCAGCGCATTCCGTAGATGCGGCATTAATGATGCTACAAACCATTCACAGTGTTGCCCATATATTAATGTCATGTTTGCTTCATGAATTGTGCACTTCAGTCTTTGATCCAACTCCCATGGGGTTTCGCCCGGTAGCATTGTGATTTCGTAATTCAAGAACAGTTGGAGGGACTCCGCGCAAAGATCTCTGCATCGACAAAGTGACTCAAGGGTGAGTCATGATGTTTGTGTTGGGGGCCTGTTGGGCATGGAATCCCCCCAAGGCATGTTTTGGGGCTTAAAGCCCAATTTTTGACCAAATCTTGTTGTAAAAGCTCCGCAAATTGTGGGCGCAGGCATGAAAGTATGATAGAGTCGCAAGGTTGTCCCCCTAGTTTTGTAATGTAATGTCAGCTGGATAGACCTACCCATGGTCCATAGACCATGGTATTGTATAAATAGAGCGAGGCTCTAATTGTAAAAGAGAACTAAATAAGGACTAAGGAAGTCTAAGTTATCGAGTCGAAGGGTAAAGTGCGTTTGTGGGTTGTAGAGTAAGAGAAGGGTCTCCAGCTGAGTGTGCAGACCCCTACAGCTAAGTGCTCATGGTAGGTCAAGTCTGTAATCATTGGAAGAATCAATAAAGAGAAGTTTCGCTATAATTTTGTGTATCTTTTCCTGGTTTAATGCATGATTGGATATAATTTGCAAATATACTATTTATTTACTGCGCAAACCTGTATGAACATTTTGTATTGTTAAGTATAACTTAAGACATTTAAGTAGGCGAAGGTTCTTAAACAATACTAGAAGATAAATAAGATCTTGGGCAATAGCGCAGAGCGCGATACAACCCCTGGTTAGGGCTGTGCGAAGGTAGGGTATCAGGCCGCGAGGAGTGGAAGGCACGCGAAGCCACCTATGCGAAGAAATAAACAGTGGACCAGTCGAACTCATCAGACATCTCCAGGGTGCGGAAATCTAGTTCTAGCATCCTCCCATACTACTTCGGGTGAGAGCTTAGTATGTGCTCTGTGGACTGTTGCTGAAACAGCTAGTAGTATAGGGATTTGTTTGGCTAATTAACTCTGAACCTAGGTCAGGCCCCAATAAGCCAACAAATCCTTGTACTACTGGCCCTTTTAGCAACATTCAATGGAGCGTAGATTGAGATCTCACCCAATGTAGTATGGGAGGGTGCTAGAACCAAGTTTCCACACCCTTGAGATTTTTTATGAGTTCGACTAGTCCATTGTTTGTCCCTACATGGTGGCTACTTTGTGCACTTTCCCGTTCATTGCAGCCTGATACATTGCCTTCGTGAACCCCTAACCAGGGGTTGTGTCACGCTCTGCACTATTACCTGAGATCATATTTATCTTCTAGTATTGTTTAAGCACCTTTGCCTACTTAAATGTCTTAAGTTATACTTAACAATACAAAACATTCGTACTGGTTCGCATAGTAAATAAACAATATAATTGCAAATTATATCCAATCATGCATTAAACTAGAAAACGATACACATAATTATATAAAAACTTCTGTTTGTTGATTCGTCCAATGATTACGAACTCAACTTGCCCTGCGCACTCAACTTCAGGGTCCGCACACTCAGCTGTGAACTACTAGGCCTCTATGCACTCAGTTGCAGAGTCTTCTCCTACTCTACGACCCATAGACACACTTTACACTTTGACTCAATCACTTAGACTTCTCATTCTTCTTCCTTAATTTGTTTACACTTAGAGCCTTACTCTATTTATACAATCCCATGGTCTGCGAGCCATGGGTAGGTCTATCCAGCCAACATTACATTACAAAGCTAGGGCAGGCAACCCAGTGACTCTATCATACTTTCGCACCCTGCGCTCACAATTCGTGGAGCTTTTACAAAAGACTTGCTCAAAACTTGGGCTTTAACCCAAAAACATGTCTTGGGGGGATTCCATGCCCAACATAAGGTGTAGAGAGTTTTTTTGTGGCCCAGAGGAGAAAGATCTCCAAATGCATATTGAGATTGGGGACTACTGAACGTACAATGCTACTAGGATTAGTAGATTAAGCTTTAAGAGGGAGTCAAGATCCCCTCTTTGCCTCAAAGATGTCATGTTTGTACCAGACATGAAGAAGAATCTTATATCTATAGAAGTTTTAGAATATCATGGCTATGATGTTATTTTCAGTAAAGGAAAGGCCTTTTTGAGACACATAGCTACTAGGTAGGTGAAGCAGATCAGGGTTTGTGTGAAGAACCTATAGAAACTTGATGTGGAATATTGTGCCACTTTATGTAGTAAGGTAGAGAAAGTGCAAATACGAGATGTTGGTGAACTATGGCATAGAATACTTAGTCATTTGCACCATGGCAACTTTAAAATTATGCATGAAATAACCACTGGGCTCCCTAAAGGATCTCTTAAGCAACAAGATGTCTGCAAGGGTTGTACCTTGGGAAAGTTTGTAAAATGCACATTCCATGATCGATACAACAAAGAAAATGAAGTATTGGAAGAGTCCACTCCGATGTCTGTAGACCCTTCTCGATAGCCTCCACTACCACACAAAAATACAATGTTATTTTTACTTATTATTTCTCAAGAAAGTTATAGGTTTTTACTTGTAGATTCAACAACTTATGTGATATGCTAAAACATAAGATAAGACTCTACTCTACTCATCAGTGGAAACAAAAATTGATTGATGAAAACATTAAGAAGAAAAGGAAGAATTTCAATTGCGCATAACAAAATATTTTTCTAGGTAAAGAAACTACTCAAAACCCTGACTTTCTATATTGTATTAACGAGAAGATATGAGAAGAAAATGCAATTCTTCTTCAACCCCAATAATTCTGGTGCAAGTAAAATCTATCTCTTTGCTTCACAAACCAACTCAAGCCAACACTTCTCCAAATATCCTGTCTACCAAGCCCCTACTTCCTTGCATAGTTCCTAAGAGAATTAGGTCTTATTTAATTGGGAAATTCTCTCTCCATAACTGTGCAATCCATCCATAGGCCTTCAACTAATTGCATGCACCATCTATACAACTCGGAAAATTATACAGCTAATAGTACACTATCCGTGAACTCTAATATCAACTTGGTATTCCTCTAAAATGACATCCATGAGTTATTTATGAGTGAATCTCCAGTTAATTATTGGAGCAGTGAAGCTGCACTGAATTTCTCCCCACTACTAGATCTCCTACTAGTTCCTCCAACTCTTTGAACTATTTTAACTGACTATCTCTTAGTTAGACTGAGTTAATTAATTACAACTCAAAAGAACTCAACCTGGACCCCTACAATTTTCGAATCACTCTACATGACTCTCGATAGACTTCCAACTCAAATTTACTAATCCAACTAAGTCAAATTAACTTAGTTAACTATTACAAGTTGCTATGAGAATAGAATTTCGATTTAATTCCTAATTTAATTCAAGGACAAATTGAATTAGGATTTCTTGTTGCTATTTTAACACTCCCTCTCAACAAGAAATGGATTAACTTCTACCCTGATCCTACCTCTGTGAAACTCGAATTTGCATCTTGATAAGGCCTTTGTCAAAATATCTACATCATGTTCCTCTATGGGAATGTACTCCAACAACATAATTCTCCTCTACACAAAATCTTGAAGATGATGATACCGAATATCAATATGCTTGGACCGATCATGAAAAACTAGATTCTCAGAGAGTCTGATACAACTCTGATTGTCATAGTAAATAAATGTTGGATCCATCTACTCACCAAACAAACCAACCAGAATCTTCCTCACCCTAATAACCTTACAAGTTTCTTTACTAGCAACCATGTACTTTTCTTCTACTGAACTGAGTGCAATTTATCTTTGTTTCTTGTTGTACCAAGAAACAACTCTTGACCCAATACTAAAGATCCCACAATGTGCTCTCCCATTTGGATGGACTCCCTTCCTAATCTACATCGGTGAAGGCTTGAAGCTTCACTCCCTCTGTCTATTTTTACCAAAGGCCATACTGAGTAGTGTGTCTGAGGTATCTCAAAACATGTTTGGCTACCTTCCAATAGAGCTTGGTCATCTCAACCATTTCTTGAATAAGTTGGTTAACTACATAACACATCTATGGTCATGTGTTCACCAAATACATGAGTGTACCCACAAGCTGCCTATAAATAGTAGCATCAACTACTTCACTAGAAGTAGAATCCTCCTTCCTCGAGTTACCAGCGAGAGGAGTTTCCATGGGTTTTATGCTCTCCATGTGGAACTTATTGAGTATATCATTCGAATACTTTCCTTGATAGACAAATAGTTCCTCATCACCTTGCCATACTTCCATCCCTAGAAAGTAGTGCATGAGCCCCAAGTCCTTCAATTTGAACTCTCTTGTAAGATCCTTTTTGCAAGACTTGATTAACTTATCATCACCTGTCAGAATCAAATCGTCGACATATAAGACAATAATCAACAATTTACCTTCAACCATAATATGGTAAAAATTCACATCTACTTCACTTTTGGTGAATCCCAACATAGCTATTGATCCTGGTGTACCAAGCACAAGGTTCTTGTTTCAGTCCATACATCGCTTGCTTGAGTCGACACACATGTGACTCTCTATTGAAGGTCTCAAATAATTTAGGCTGCTTAAAATACACCTCTTCCTCAATCATGTCATTGATGAATGAAGTCTTTACATCCATTTGATGTATATTCCTTCCCATATTGACAATGCTAGAATGGACCCGATTGATGAGTACCTTGCCATAGGAGCAAAAATATCTTCATAATCAATCCCCTCCACCTGAGAAAACCCTCTGGCCAAAAGCCTAGCATTGTGTTTCTCCATGCTACCATCCTCTACTTTATTTACCTTGTAAAGCCATCTGGAACTCACCACTGACTTGTCTTTCAGTCTTGGGACCACATCCAATACACTGTTCCTAACAATGGAGTCATACTCCTCAACCATGGCATCAACCAAAACTAGTTACTACACAACTTCCTCAAAAGAGAATGTCTCAATCTCTACTCATCTGCTCATCAAATACGTAGCAAGTGTACCTCTCTAGTGACCTCCTTTTCCTGAGCTGTGATGTGGGTTCTCCCAGATTCTCTCTATCATCATGCAATAACCTATCAGCCTCTCTAGTGCACTCTCTCCCATGTTTGGAAGACTCGCATGAGTGAGTGTCTCCACTCCCTGCTCCTCTGCATGTGGCTAGTTCACATCATCTTGAGGTTCCTCCTTAGGAACTAAAATCTCCTCAACCACATCTATCTGAATCTCCCTCTCAAGGGAAAAACTCATGGCCTTCTCTTCATCGAATTTTACATCTCTATGAACCACTGTCATCCTGTTGGTTAGCAAGTACACCCGATAGTTGTAGGGTGTGTACCCCACAAATATGCCCAACTCTGTTGTTGGCACTAGATTTTTCTATGCATATTTGGTAACATGGTAGTAGACTAATGAACCAAAGATCCTAAAGTGTGCCACATATGGTTTCTTCCCTAAAAAATACTCTTTTGGTGTACTCATCCTGAGAATTCGATGAGGCCTTATTTTCTGCACATAAACTATTGTATTGCATGATACAACCCACAAGTGTAATGGTAGGCCCTGATCATGCAACATCACCTATGTCACTCCCACAATACTCTTGTTCTTCCTTTCAGTGACCCCATTGTACTGTGGGTTATGAGGTTCTATCAAATCTCATCGAATAACTTCTGGTGCAAAAGGTTTTTGAACTCATTCGACACATAATCCCCATCATTATCACTCTAAGAGCTTTAACTCTCTTGCCAGTATCTTTCTCAAAATGTAATTTTAATTCACAAAACTTAGTAAATATCCAACACTTACCATAAAATCTGACACTTACTAGAAAAATCATCAACAAATATCACATAATACATGTCCTTGGGTGTGGATGCTGTCGAAAACGGTCCACACACATATGAGTGAAAGCAATTGAGGATCTCTTGTGATCAATTGTCTTTTTCATTAAAGGAAGCTTTGGTGTACTTCCCTAATCTACACCCTTTTCATGTGTCTACCTTCTCTAGTGTACCCCTGGGAAGACCAGTAGAAATGTTTTGCATGATCTTCAAAGAACCATGGTGCAAGTGACCCAACCTCCTATGCTGCAACTAACCAATGTCTTAGAACCACACCTTCTCTGATTTGGTGCTTAAGGAAACACAATCTTCTATCTCCAAATTGTAGAAGTTCTTCACTCGAACCCCTATCCCCTTCACTTATCTTGTGGATATGTGACGAATGAAAGCCTTTCCCTTGCTAAATATCACATCATAGCCTCTATCCTCCAACATGGAAATGGAAACAAAGTTCTTATTCAAATTAGGAACATACATAACATGTCAAAAAGTGAAGGGATAACCAAAATCCCTCTGAAAGGTAACTGTACCGATGTCGGTTCTGCTATACCTCCCATCATCACCCATATCGATATGCATCTGGATATCCTTCTCCTCCAAGTTACTGGTCATATGGAACGAAGCTCCATTGTCCATGTACCACACACTATCCATCATCAATGACACCATATAAGCGATGAGAGTAAAGTCCAGTTCAAGCTGTGAAGCAAGAGCTTCACTTGCTGCTCCTTTTGAGGACTTCTTACCATCCTTCTTGAGAGGACACTTTGTGGCAAACTGCCCGAGCTTGTGATAGTGAAAGCATCTGAATTTTGACATGTATTTATTCTTACTTCCTTGACAAGAATATGATTTGGAATGAGAGGATATCCCCTTCCCTTTCTTTGCCTTACCCACTAAGGAACAATTCTCCTCATCATAATGCTTTGATGAGGATGCATCTCTGGTGTTTTTTCGAATCTCTTCTTGTACCAAGGCGGACCACAGTTTCTCCCACTCCAATAGCTTCTCCCCCCCATTAAATGAGTCCTTATAACTATGCCAGCTCTTGGAAAGTCCTATAAGTGCTAGGCTCACCAGATTGTCTTCAGAAATAGTAATACCGACACTTCTAAGCTCATCTTGACATTGGTTGAACTTGGTCGAGTAATTCAGAATAGAGTTTCCATTCTCCATCTTGATCTTTCTGAGTTTTTCCTTCAATTCTAGTTTCTTGTGGTCACTGCTATTTTGAAACAGGTTCGTCAATGCCTTCCACATTTCAAATGGATTTTCCTTACCGTGGAGATTCAAGACAATATTATCTCCAACTCCTTGTAGGATAATCCTTCTCACTTTTTCCACATGCATTCTTCATTCAGCCAAATATTTAGCATTAGATGTTGGATGCTTCGAAATATTGTGATCTATGAATTCCTTGATCCATTGTCTTCCAGCACTTCCTTCATCCTGTCCTTCCAAGCTATCTACTTTGAGCTTCCCTCCAGGGCATACTCGAGTATCAAACCGTATAATGATATATTGCTAACTCTGAAATATGAACCTGTAAATTTGATTTCACCTGCATAACAAACTCAATCTCTCCTCTTCTATAATGTCTTCAGCTCTAATAACATGTGTATTTTTACTTGTAGATTCAACAACTTATGTGATATGCTAAAACATAATATAAGAATCTACTCTACTTATCAGTGGAAACAAAAATTGATTGATGAAAACATTAAGAAGAAAAGGAATAATTCCAATCACAGATAACGCAATATTTTTCTAGGGAAAGAAATGGCTCAAAACCCCAAGTATCTATATTGCATTAACTAGAAGATCTGGGAAGAAAATACAAAGCTTGTTCAACCCAAACAGTTCATGCACAAGTACCATCTATCTCTTTGCTTCAGGAACTAGCTCAAGCCAACACTTAGACAAATCTGTTGCCTGCCAAGCCCCTACTCCCTCACACAATTTCTAAGACAATTAGACCATATTTATGGGAAATTATCTCTCCATAATTGCATAGTCCATCCATAGGCCCTCAACTGATTGCATGCACCATCTATACAACTCGAAAAATTATACAACTGATATTACATTGTCCATGAACTCTAATGTCAACTGGATCTTCCTATGAACTGACATGCATGAGTTATTTATGAGTGAATCTTTAGTTAACTAGTGGAGTCATGAAGCTAAACTGAAGCTTCTCCCCGCTACTACACCTCCTACTAGTTTCTCCAGTTGTTTGAACTATTTTAACTGATTATAACTCAATTAGACTGGGTTAATTAATTACAACTTAAAAGAACTCAACGTGGACCCATAAAATTTAGGAATCACTCTACATGACTCTAGATAGAATTCCAACTCAAATTTAGTGAGCAAACTAAGTTAAATTAGCTTACTTAACTATTCAAGGACAAATTGAATTAGGATTTCTTGTTGCTATTTTTAACAAAAGTGATGGATCTTGTTCATTCAAAATAATGATGAGACATTCTCAAAATTTGGAGAATTCAATGCACTAGTTAAGAAAGACACTAGAAATAATGTGAGGTCACTTAAGACTGAAAATGGAGGTGATTATGTTTCGAATGAGTTGGAATTTTTTGCGAAAGAAGGAATTCGAAGAGAACTAATAGCTCCCCACAACCCACAAAAAAATGGGGTAGATGAGAGAAAGGACCAAAGAATTTTGGGGGATGCGACAACTATAATACATGACTAAGGCTTTCCACTACATTTATGGAAAAAGGAATGTAACACAACAATCTACTTGCAGAACTATAGTCCTCATTAGATTCTTGTTATGATTACACCAAAGGAGGCTTTATCGGGGAGAAATATGGATGTGTGTCATTTCAAAAATTTTGGAGCGTTTGTTTACTGACATATCTGCAAATATTCAAGGAAGAAACTTGAGGCTAAAATAGAGTTGGGATTTTTTGAGTGTTACACCAAAACTCCACAAAATTACCAAGTGAACTTACCTTCCCTTAGAATGATAGTTGTGCGAAGGGATATAAAGGTTGATGAGGAAAAAGAAATGAGATGATCTCTTGATAGGGAGCTACAAATCCCAACAAAAGAGGAGATTTTATCTCCAAAGGAGGAGCCTTAGGAAGTTGTGGAACATTTGCAAATGGAGGAGAAAAGAAGTGGCAGAGTGCAGACATCCACTCAAGAAAAACCATCCAAGGAAGGTAGAAAAAGAACCAAGGAAGTTGAAATGTTGGTGCAAGATGTGAGAGAGAATGTGGGAGATCCTTCAAATTTGTGTAGGCATAGGAGGTTACTTGAGAGGTACACTGGCTACATGGGTCTAAATACTGAGCATGTAGAGATTAAGCCATCCTCTTTTGAGGAAGAATTTGAGAAACCAATTTAGGTTGATGCAATGGTGGAAGAATATGAATCCATCATAAAGAATAGTGTTTAGGAAGTGGTCCCAAGGCCGACAAAAAAAATTAGTTTTAGGTTTGAAATGGATCTTCAAAGTTAAGCATGAAGCAGAAAAAATCATTGAGAAGTATAAGGTCATATTTGTGGCCAAAGGATTCTCTTAAGCTGAGGGAATTTACTATGAGGAAACCTTTGCTCCTGTAGCAAGTATTCATCCATTAAATCAATTCTTGCACAAGTTGCACAAATGGGTTGTAAGATCCACTAGATGGATGTAAAAAAAAAAATATAAATGGTGTTATTGAGGAGGAAGTGTACATAGAGAAACCAAAAAGTTTTGAGACATTTAATTGGGAGTATCATGTGTGCAGACTCAGGCGAGCATTGTATGATCTCAATCAAGCACCCCGAGCTTGGTACACTCAGGTTGATAGTTATCTCACTGGATTGGGCTTCACCAAAAGTGAATTAGATGAAAACCTCTATTATATTTTGGTAGAAGATAAATTTGTTATCATTATTTTATATGTTGATGGTTTAATATTGACAGGTGATGAGCAGTTGATTAGCTCTTGCAAGGAGGTCCTTGAAAGGGAATTTGAGATGAAATAAATGGATCTTATGTACTACTTCCTTGGGTTGGAAGTATATCAAGGTGATGGGGAATTGTTTGTGTCTCAAGTAAGGTATGATACCGAGATACTACAAAGATTTCACATGGGGAGTTGTAAGTCCATGGAGACACCTCTAGTGACCAACTAGAGGAAGGAGAATTCCACTTCAAGTGAAGATGTTGATGTTACCATTTACCAGCATCTAGTGGGTTCACTGATGTATCATGTGAACACATGACCAGATATGTGCTATATAATCAACCTAAGGCAAGTTATGGTTAGGCCGACCAAATTGTATTGGAGGGAAGCAAGGCATGTTTTATGGTACCTCATAGGCACTACCCAGTATGGATTATGGTACAAAAGGATAGAGGGAGTGAAGCTGCATGGATTCACATATGCAGATTGGGAAGGGAGTCCATCTGATTGGAAGAGTACATCATACAATTTTTAGTGTCTGGTCTGCAACAATTTCCTGGTACAGCAAGAAGCAGAGGTCTGTCACACTCAACTCAACAGAAGTTGAATACATGGTTGCAAGTCAAGTAGCATGTGAGGCGATCTGGATGCGAAAGATACATGTGGTATTGGTTTGTCAAGGGATCGATCCAAGTGTGATCCATTATGATAATTAGAGTTGCATTAAGCTCTCTAACCATCTAGTATTTCATGATCGATCCAAGCATATAAATATATGGTATCATCATTTAAGGGACTGTGTGCAGTGGAGGATAACGTTGCTACAATACCTTTTCATTGAGGAATAAGATGTTGAAATCTTGACAAAGGCTTTTTCAAGAGGGAATTTTGAATTCCACAGGCGCGAGATATAGGTGGTTGAGTATCCCTTTCTTTCTAAGAGTGAGCGTTGAGAAGTGTAGCAAGAAAGGCTCAATTTGACTTAATCTTACTCACATTGAGAAAATTAGAAATTTCCCCATCAACAAACAAATTGGAGGCACTTAACTGAGGTGACATGGATCTTGTCACTCAGTTAGCTCAGTAAATTTGAGTTAGAGGGCTTGGAGTTGTACTCAGTTCAACTAGTTCTAACAGTTAATAGAACTAGTTGGAGGTCAGTTGTGTAGTGGGACAATAGTATAACTTAGAGATCATCCAGTTAACTGATAAATCAACCAAAAATAGCTCATGCATGCAAGGAATTCAAATTTCTCAGTTGTGGTGGATATTCCAAGGAAATGTAACATCAATTGTAAACTAGTGTTGAGTGTACAGGTGTTGCATGCAATTAGTGATCAATCCTTGGGAATTGTGCAATAATTTTGGAGGAAATTCTTAAATAATAGGGGCTAATTTCCTCAGTATTTGGGCAAGGAAATAGGGGCATTGGTGAGAAAATATTTGGCTAAGTGTTGTCTATATTTTGTTCATTGAGTAGGAGAATAATTGTTCTTTTGCAAGTTGAGCTCAGAGTTGGAGCTAGGAATTGTAATAGTTTCTCAATTCATTAATTAATGAAAACATGTTTGAGGGGTTTTTCCCAATTAGGTACCCCTAGAAATCACTGTGTATTTGTGTTTTTTCTTATTGCATGTCTATGCACGTTGTTCTAAATTGTGGATTTCATTTTTTAGATCAATACAATAGAATTTTGTCACTTGATTTTAGATTAAATTTCTTGAGCAGTTTCAACTCTATCAAATTTATACAATAATCACTTAACATAGTATACATTTATTTTCTAAATATGAAAAATACTATTAAAATCTTGTAGTCTCTACTACAACACCCTCCAAAAATTTCACTACATTCGAATTTTGAAGCCTACTTCATTGTCATATCAAGTGCCGCCTTCATCATCAAGTAATGTTTCATCTTTCTCTATATGTTCTTAAATGTTCTCAAGTGTCGTTCCATTGATTAGAACATAGTTAGGTGCATTTCATCGGTGAAACATATTTATGTTGTCAGACAACACTTTTAGGTCCCATTCGCACACACTTCACTAGTAGTACTTGGGGAACATGTATAAAGTGGTGTTCTGATGTATATTCATTATTGATCAAGCTTGTCTAATTTTTCCTGATGAGTTAGCATGCACTGCACTTCGTTCTATGTCTAAAACTCATCGTGTTTTCCCTTTCCCTATCACCCAAACTTAGACAATTTTTGATTGAAAAATGAGCCCATTAAGGCCAAGAGCACATGTGCGCACCCTGAAGACTTGATGGGTGATCCTTCATTGTTCAGAAGTGCACCCTATGCGCTCCTTGAGAGATGGGTGCACTCAAAAATCATAAATAACTTTCCCTATGTCACACTGCACCCTCAAATTACTAAGCCTTCCTTGAGCACACTCCTTCAGCTCAAATAAGTGTGCCTATTGGGCACGAGATCCCATATTTTGGTCAAAAGTTGTAACGCTGATGTAAAGACTGCATTTTGTGGACACGGAGCACATACATTGTAAAAGGGTCATAGGGTTGTCTGCCCTCAATTTTGTAATGTAATGTCCGCTGTAGAGATCTACCCATGGTCCACGGACCATGGGATTGTTTAAAGAGAGCGAAGCTCTAAGTAGTTAAAAGGGAGATCAATAATAATGATAAGGATGAAGAGTTGAGTCATATTTGAGGTGTAAAGTCTAGTTTTGGGTCATAGAGTAGGAGAAGGCTCTACAGTTGAGTGTGTAAAGGCCTAGTGGTTTGCAGCTGAGTGCGCGGACTGTTGCAGCTGAGTGCGTAGGGTGAGTTGAGTCTGTAATTGTTGGAGCATTAATAAAGAGAATTTTCATATCCATTCTAAATATTTATTTCCTGTTTTATGCAACTATTACAATGAATATACATTGCAATTTTAATGCTTATATCATGTGCAAATATGTATGAATGTGTTGATTAAGTGAAACCAAGGTAGAATACGTGTTTAAGTGAAGTTAACTAATATCTATAAGAATATAAGTAAGATATGCAGTGTAGATTGGGGAAATAGTGTCGTTCGCTACCATAGTAGCGCGAAAGCATCTCAGCCCCTGGTTAGGGCTGTGTGAAAGGTGATTACCACAAATCACGAGGGTATTGAAGGTTAGAACAGTGTGCGAAGATAAGCACATTTGGACTAAATCGACACCACAGACATCTCAAGGGTGCGGAAACTTGGTTCCAGCATCACTCTATACTGCTTCGGGTGAGACTTCAGTTCACGCTTCGTGGGCTGATGCCGAAAGGGCCAGTAGTGTAGGGATTTGTCTGGCTAAATAACTACCAACATGGGTCAGGCCCTCTCAAGCCAAAAAATGGCTCTATTGTCGTGACTGGAATCTGCATAGAGATGTCTGATGTCGTATCATTGGAATCCAACTAAGAAGGAAATAGAAGGCTGGTTGGATAGAAGAATTCACGCGTTCGCGGTGTAGGAGAATAGGAATCTGCAACTATCAAAAGAAGAGTGGTTAGACTATTAAATATACATAGAGATCCATGAAATCTTCTTCATGTCCTTCCCTACTGAGCTATACGAGTGGATCGTGAAGCTAGCAGATAGCCAAGGAAGGTGGAAACTTTACGATCCTATTGTGTGGACCCCAGAGTTAGTGTGAAGGTTGGAAGAATCAGAGGATAAGATTGTGTGACATTGATCATTGGATCGATCGGATTATAGGAGGATTCATTACTGAGTTTGTAGTTGACACCTCAGTTAGCTATAGTGAGGAAAAACGATGCTTTCTCAAAGAACCACAGGGTAAGTACGTAAAGTCTTTGAATACTTGGATTAAAATGCTATTGTGCGATACCTTGATGTTTGGGGCTATGCGAAGTGGAAAAACTTATAGGAATGAAGGAACGAAGTGCGATCCATGTGATTAGGTAAAGAATTCTGCGAATACCACCTCCACCCACACCACCACCATCTTCACCACCATCACTTCCATCTTCACCCATACTGCCTCCACCACCACCACCACTGCGATTTAATATGGCAAGCATAGTGAAGTTTCCTATGTTCAAGGGTTTGGGAAATGAGGATCCAGAACAATTTTAGTTCATGGTAAGGGCTGTATTTGAAGCGCAAGGAGTTACAGATGATAATATAAAGAAAGTGACACTGGTTAGCACCTTGCAAGACCGCAAACTAACCTGGTATGTTAAGCACTCCAATGATAACCCAAACATGGGAATCATGGATATTTAAGTAGTACTAAACAAAGAAATTAGTAGGTCAAAGTCTGAAGCACAGTCAATCATTAGATCCAAAGTGATCACAATGCTACTAGGTGAAACTCCTTGGGAGCTGGATCAGAGGCTTAAATGTATGATTCGTAAAGCTAATATGAATCTGACAGATGTACAACATCACGAGTGGTTTGTAGCTTCACTAATGCCACATTTAAGAAGTTTGTTATCACAGTAGAAGATAATGACTCAGGTGGAGGCCTTGGATATCGCTACGAGGCTACATGAGACCCCAATGCAGGATCCTAGCTTAGGAGTTTAGCATATCCATGCACAGGTGAAGAGTTTATGCCTTGAGATGCAGAGTCTGAAACATGATAGAATAGCTCGATCAGAAGTATGCGAAGAGGTATGCTGCGTAAAATGCAAGGGTTAGGGTCATGATAAGGACCACTTCCCAGTTTTCACAAATTACCTCATAGGAGGAGGAGCAATGCCCTTAAGACCGAAAGTGCAAGCAGGACCTAGAGTGACACCTGCTTTGTGGTGCGCAATTTGGAAAATAGCTGGAAACCATGCCACAAACAACTACCATTTGTTACAGAAGTATACACAAAATTCACAATAGTTTTTCTACAACTTTTGTAGGTTAGTGGGACACAATGAGCACACTTATAGAAGCTATGAGTTGATGATGGATAGAACTCCCACCTATAGAGTTCAGGACGAAACGCAACCCCTTGACTAGAATGCAAGAATGGCACGAACAAGATTTCAGGGGCATGGATGACGCCAAGGCAGAGGACAACCTGGAAGAGGTCGCGGATAGTTGATATGTTACAATTGTGGAGGGCTTGACATTATGCCCATGATTGCACAAATCCCACGCGCTCGTTGTGTTTATATTGCAAATTGTTTGATCATGAGACAGAAGATTGTACTACACTAATAGCTAGGATATGCGACAAAGGAGCACTACTACCTCCCATGACTTAGAACCTGTAGATGATGAGGTCTGAGCTGCACGAGGAAGATCTAAATGTGAACATTGTGCTCCGAAGTGGAATTGTGAAGAGAGATGACAAAGGAAAACAACTAGAAGATAGTACTTGGGCTCGCAAAACTCCAATGAAAGAAGCAGAGTTGATTTGGAGCACACTCAAGAAACCTTCATAGAAGCTAAGAAGAGCTTTGAAGATGCCTCCACTTTCAAGAAGAAAAGATAAATAGGAGCTAGAGATGGACCCATCTATGCTCACAACATTCTAGGAAACATGTATGAAGCTATTGCGCAATAATAAGGTGGTAAAAGGTTTACAGGAACTCATTAACAAATGTGCTGGGACTGTGCCAGGAGAACCACGTATAGTCAGAAAGATTGGAAATCATAATAAAATGACGAGAAGAGAGATGAGACTTACTACGCAGATTGGAGAATATGAGATGGATCAAGTTATCGTGGATTTAGGATCAGATGAAAATGTTCTGCCAAAGTAGACATGGAAGTGAATGGGGAGACCTACACTGCAATGGTCTCCTATTCAGCTGCGAATGGCAAACCAAGAGAAAATAATACCCATGGGGCAATTATAGGGAATAACCATGGATATTGAGGGAGAAAGTACGCTGGCAGACTTTGAAGTGATAGAGATTGTTGATGACAACAATTCCTACCATGCGCTCTTAGGAATTAATTGGGCCACTGACATTAATGGGGTAATTAATCTGAAGAAGCGCAAGATGATTTTTGAGAAGAAGTCACTACACGTAATTATACCCCTGGACCCTATTGAATGATCATACTATACATAGTTGGTGTGTGACTATGAAAGTGGTGATGATTTGGATTGCATCTATAAGATAACAGTGCGAAACCAGGACTGGGTGAATCCCACCATGGATGGGCGGATTGCATGGGTGCACGAAAGCTCTTGTACTTCGAATTTAGATGAGGAAACAAAGAAATGGAAGAATCAGTTACAAGAGGTAAGTATGTTGAACTTTAATATGATGACAAGGTCACTGCGTTGCATATCGATAGAAGTAAGAGACCTACCTACTTATGATGGTCTAAGTGAGGTAGATATCTTCTTGAATGGATTTGGAAGGGAGGTGATGGAAAAGCAACACTTCCAGACCTTGGGATTGGGTACTACCCACTATGCCCATGAGGTGGTGGGGTATGCACAAAGGGAGCTTTGAATACTGGCGTGAATGTAGAAGAATGATGCGCACATGATTTGGGAAGCCTAGGGTGTGACTGACAGATAAATACAATGGATGGGAGGATCCGTGCACGCCTCTGGCCAGGTGGGTGCAGGCATATGGAAAATGACCTACATGGATGTGCATGAACTTTGCGCTGACCTTTATGGTCAATAAGCATGTGTTGGGTGGGGGAATGTAAAAATGGCTCCTAATGTTGGGGAAACATTATGTGGGAAGAAAAATTGTGCAGAAGGTTATCCAGACAGAAGCATTCAACAAGGTGTGAAACGTGCTGAATAAGGTATGCAATGAGTAGAAAAGTGATTGGGACCTGCGTGTACTGCGGTATTATGGGCTTATAGGATGACATGTAAGAAACTAATGGGACAGACACCTTTTAGGATTTTCTATGGAGTGGATGCTGTAATGCCTATGGAATACATCGTTCCTAGTTTGTGCATAGCAGTGCTCACAGTTATGATGGACCGCGGAGCCCTGGAGGAGATGCTCATGCAGATGGAGGAGCTCGAAGAAGAATGATTTTTGGCTGGATTTCACCAGCTATTGGGCATGGAATCCCCCAAGGCATGTTTTTGGGATCAAAGCCCAAATTTGGACCGAATCATGTTGTAAAGCTCCACTAATTACGAGCGCGGGGCGCGAAATTATGATAGTGTCACAGGGTTGTCCGCCCTAGTTTTGTAACGTAATGTCGGCTGGATAAAGCTACCTATGGTCTATGGACCATGGGATTGTATAAATAGAGCGAGGCTCTAATTGTAAAAGAAGAAAGAGAGAAATAGGAAAAAGGATAAGTGACTAAGTTGCAAGTTGAAGTGTGTCTCTGGGTCGTAGAGTAGGAGAAGGCTCTGCAACTGAGTGCGCAAAGGCCTAATAGTCCACAGCTGAGTACGTGGACCCCTATAGCTAAGTGCGTAGGGCAAGTCGAGTCTATAACCGAGGAAGGAATTAACAAAGAGAAGTTTTGTCATAATTCTATGTAATTGTTCTTGGGTTAATGCATGTTTTATATAGTTTGCAAATATACTGTTTATTTATTGCGCGCACCTATATGAATGGTTTATGTTGTTACGTATAACATAAAGCACGCAAGTAGGCTAAGATGATCAACTAACATTGGAATAGAAGTAAGGTCTTGGGTAATAACGCAGAGCATGGCATTCAACCCCTGGGTAGGGGTGCGTGAAGGCAGTATATCAGGTTGTGAGGCACAGGAGAGCACGCAAAGAAACCTATGCGCAGGGTCAAACTGCGAACCAGTTGAACTCATCAGACATCTCTAGGGTGTGGAAACCTAGTTCTAGCACCCTCCCATACTACTTCGGGTGAGACCTCAGTCCGTGCTTCGTGGACTATTGCTGAAAGGGCTAGTAGTACCGGAATTTGTTTGGCTAACTTAACTCTGAACCTGGGTTAGGTCCCAATAAGCCAACAAATGGTTCTATTGCCAGGATCGGGATATAAATAGAGATGTCTGATTTCATATCACTAGAATCTGACAAAGAAAGGAATTGAAGAGTGGTTGGATAGAAAAATTCACAAGTTCACGGTGCAAGAAAACAGGAATCCGTGATTATCAAAAGAAGAGTGGTTAGATTTCTACTTATATATAGAAATCCATGAAATTTTCTTGGCATCCTTCCCCTCTGAGTTGGATGAATGGATTGCAAAGCTAGAAAATAGTTAAGGAAAGTGTAGGCTTGACAAACCTATTCTATGGACTCCAGAGTTGGTGCATAGACTGGAAGCATCAGAAGATAAGATCGTGCGCACTATGGATCACTGGCTCAATCGAATTATAGGAGGATTTATCACCGAGTTCGCGGTAGATACTTCAGTCAGCTATAGCGATGTAGAATGATGCTTCCTCAAAGAACCGCGAGGTAAGTACGTTAAATCTTTAAACACTTGGATTAAAATGCTACTATGTGAAAAGTGGTTTATGTGGATAAATTGATGTTTGGGGCTACACAAAGTGGGAGGATCTACGGAAATGAAGGTAACGCAAAACTAGAAACTAGCCCCTTGTTTTCACCTCCATAAGAAAGAAAGGAAGATCTCGCGAAGGTTTCACCAAGAAGTGTGATCAGTTTGATAAAGCAGTGAATTTTGCACATACCACTCATACCTACACCACCACCAGTTTCACCATCTTCACCCCCATATTCATCCACACCACCTCCACCACCACCACAGTTCAATATGGAAAGCGCGATAAAGTTGTAGGTGTTCGAAGGAGTAGGGAATAAAGATTTGGACCAGTTTTGGTTTGTGGTAAGGGTTGTATGGGAAGCGCAGGGAGTCATGGATTATAATATAAAGAAAGTAATGCTAGTCAGTGCTTTGCAAGATTGCACACTGACTTGGTACATTAAGAATTTCAATGAAAATCTGAATGTAGGGATCACAGATATCCAAGATGTGCTAAACAATGAATTTAACAGGCCAAAATCAAAGACTCATTCAATCATTGGATTTAAGGAAATCACGATGCTTCTAGGTGAGACCCCCTAGGAGCTAGATCAGAGACTGAAGTTTACAATTCGTCAAGCCAATATGACCTTGACGAATGGGCAACACCATGCATGGTTTATAGCATTGCTAACACCACATCTAAGGAACGCGTTGTGACAGCAGAAGCTAACCACTCAGGCCGAGGCCTTGGAGATCACAATGAGACTGCATAAGACCCGGTACAAGATCCTAACCTAGGAGTTTAATAGATCCATGTGCAGTTGAAAAACTTGTGCCTTGAGATGCAGAGTTTGAAACAAGACTGGACAACTCACCTAGAAGTGCACGAGGAGGTATGGTGCGTAAAGTGCAAACGCCAAGGACATGACAAGGACCATTATCTAGTCTTCACGAACTACCTGGCAGGAGGAGGACCAATGCCATTGAGACCAGAGGCACAAGTAAGACCGAGCGTGGTGCCTACATTATGATGTGTGATTTGTCAAATAGGAGGGAAGCATGCTACAGATAACTGGCATCTATTACAGAAGTATGTGCAGAATTCCCAGCAGTTGTTCTGTAATTTTTGCAGGTCAGCAGGCCACGATGAGCGTACCTATAAAAGTTATGAACTGATGATGGATAGGACTCCTACCTACAAAGTTCAGACCAAAACACGGGCCCTCGATCAAAATGCAGGTATGACAAGCATTGGATTTCAGGGGCACGGAAGAGGTCGAGGTGGAATGGGACTAGGAAGAGGTCGTGGACAACTGATATGTTACAATTGTGGAGGACCAGGGCATTATGCCCGTGATTGTACAAATCTGACAAGACCATCATGCTTATATTGTACCCAGTTTAATCATGAGACAAAGGATTATCTAATGCTGATAGTGAAGCTGTGCGATAAAAGAGCACTCCAACCTCCCCCGACTCAGAACCTGCAAATGATGAGGTCTGAGCCATGCGAGGAAGACCTGAATGTAAATATCATGCTCCGAAGTGGTATCAAGATAGGAGATGACAAGGCAAGCAACCCGAAGAGAATGCCTGGGTTCGCAAGGCTCCATCAAAGGAACCAAAATTTGATTTAGAACATGCTAAGGAGATATTCATGGAAGCTAACAAGAGCTTTGTGGATGCCTCCACTTCAGGAAGTAAAGACAAACTCGAACCAGAAATGGACCCATCAATGCTCACTACTTTTTTGGAGACATACATGAAGTTGTTTTGCGACAGTAAAGCTAAGAAGGGGCTATAAGAACCTATCACTAGATGTGCTGGAACCACGCCAGGAGAACTGCCCGTAGTCCAGAAGCTCGGGAAGCACACAACGATAACAGGAAGAGAGATGAGACTGACCATGAAGATTTGGGAATATGAAATGGATCAAGTGATTTTGGATCTAGGATTGGATGCAAACGTCCTACCAAAGCAGACGTGGGAGGCATGGGCAGGCATGCGCTGCAATGGTCTCTTATTCAATTTCGAATGACAAACCAACAAAAGATCCTACCTATGGGAAGACTGCAGGGAATAATGGTAGATATCAAAGGTGAGAGTGCGCTTGCAGATTTCGAAGTGATAGAGATTGTTGATGATAGTAATCCCTACCCCACACTACTAGGAATAGATTGGGCCACTAACATGAATGGAGTGATAAATCTAAAGAAGCACAAGATGATTTTTGAGAAAAAGTCACTACGCGTAGTGGTACCTTTAGACCTTGCGGAAGGATCATGGTACACAGAGCCAGTGCGTGACTATGATAGCGATGAAGATCTAGACTATATATACAAGATAACCACGTGGGAGAAGGACTGGGTAAATCCAACAATGGATGGTAGACTCTCATGGGAGCGCAAATGCTCCTGCAACTCAAATTCAAATGAGGAAATAGAACAATGGCAGAACCAGTTACACGAGGTAACCGCATTCAACTATAACATGATGACAAGGTTGCTACACTGCATGGAAACAAAGGTAAGAGATTTCCTATGTATGACGGGTTGATCGACATGGATGATTTCCTTAACAAATTTGAAACAGAAGTACCAGAACAACAATGCTTCAATGCTCTAAAATGGGTACTACGTGCTACACCCGCAAGATGGTGGGGTACGCATCAAAGAAGTTTTGAGGACTAGCGCGAATGCAGAAGGATGATGTGCATGTGGTTTGGAAAGCCTCAGATGCAGAAGAAAGCTGAGTATGACGGATGAAATAGCCCGCACGCCCACCTTTACAGATGGATACAGGCATATGGTGTGAAACCTACACGAACACACACCATCCTCGTGATAGGAAACACTACCGACAAGTAGGAGCGGGCAAGACATTGGCACAAATGACCCCTCTGGTTGGGATCAGGAAGTATGGTGAGACCAAGCATGCCAAAGCTTATTCACACAGAATATTTTCACAAAGTACATGAAGCAATGAACACAGTCCACTATGTGAAATGAATTGACTGGGACCTACGCGTACCAACAATGCTATGGGCTTATAGGATGATGTGCAAGAAACTAATGGGACAAACACCTTTCTGGTTAGTTTATGGCATGGAAGTTGTCATTCCAATGGAGTATATTGTACCTAGTCTCCGCATATAGCGCTCACAAGTATGATGGACCACGAAGCCCTGGAAGAAAAGCTCACGCAATTGGACAAACTTGAGGAGGAACGATTCCTGACCGACTTTCATCAACATGTGCAAAAGAAGCATGAGAAGGCCTGGTACAATCACCATATTAAGTTGCACACATTCAAGGTAAATGATTTAGTGCTGCTGTACGACAGAAAGTTTAATAAGTTCCCTGGAAAGTTTAGAATGCATTGGCTGGGACCATAAATTGTTAAGGAGGTCACAGAGGGAGGCATGGTC
>APFE030299758.1:0-34724 GCA_000404065.3 Pinus taeda
CACCTATGGTTTTGTGCATGATTTTTGCACATGTTTTTTGGACGCAATGGTTTTCAGTCCATGGTTTTCGACGTGATGCTTTTCGGTCCATGGTATTGGATGCTTCGACATGTATAAATATGTATTGTAACATTGAAAGGAACATAATGAAAAATCAAGCTGGTAGTCCCGATTTTGGGATCTAGTGGGAAATCTCTGTGTCTATGTGTTTTATGTGTTATGCTCTCGCATTTTTATTTTTCCTATGAGTTAGAATTCGTATGCAGGTAATTTCTGTACGGGGTTAAAACCTACACTATTTAGACCACTTCCACAACTAGTTTTTCGGTTTTTCAGGTAATTCTAATACCTGCCTCCACCAGTTAATCCAGTTAAATAATAAATTGAATCAAAGTAATGGCTTCTCAAAGCATCCAAACAGTAAAACCTCTGCATCCACCCCTATTAAATATCGACCACACTCCTCTGGCAGATAAGGATTTCAAAATCATAGACGCAATCACTAACAACAATCTTTTGGAGCTCCATTGTTGGAGCCATGACAAATTTGTTGATAAGGCAAATGATATTCATCTATGGGACTCTAACCTACCCAAATATACCTTCCCACAGACCTACCAATTCCCTGAACTCATCATATTGTGCCAAATTAGCTATTTTCCAAATGAGAGAGCCATAGTCACCCCTGCCCAAGAAATCCTATTTACTATCCCTGCTCAATCAATTAATCAAATGCTATAGATTCAACCACAACCAAAGGGGGTTCCTTTCTCCATTGAAACCCTTGAAACCCTTACTGAGATTTACCTAAAGCTAGACTTTCCCAAAAGGTCTCAAATCTTTCAAACCTTCCTCCCTGAATCAGCTCAAATTCCTAATAAAAACCCACCATACTCTGTTGCCATGTTCCCAAAACAAACCAGGCAAATCGTAACTATGTTATCTTGTATTCTAGGATATTTTACTGATGAGCATGTAGATGAATCCATCTTGGTTTTCCTCTCTATCTTTAGCCCAGTCTAGCCTCCAGCTATAACTTTCAACTTTGCCCAATTCCTGGCAGACACAATGCATGGTCAACTAGTCAAGCTGCCAGAAGAAGGAGTGTTCAAATACTCCTCAGTTTTGTTCCATATGTTTTTATATTTCGAATCAGAAAGGTTTGCAGTTAGCCTCTAAAAATTGGACACAGAGGGTAATCCCCAATCTGTTGTCTTTTGTACATCCTTGATCAGAAAGTATTCCACAGAATCCATCTATAAAGACTTCATTGATTCATTTGTTTATCTAGTTGTCAATATGCTAAGCAGTAGCATTCAGCCTAGAATCAAGGAAGAGATAAAGAAGGTGTTACAGTTTTCAGATCAAAGTAAAACAGGTGATTGGTATTTATACCCGAATCATACAGAGATCAAAGTGTATGGAAGCCAACTGGTTCCATACAAGTTTCCCAAATATCTCCCGATGAGGATATTTTCTTTGGAATACATCAGACAAATCTTTAATTCTGATGAGATCCATTTCCTTTCAAATAAAAAGAAGACCCAGCTCAAGATTAAAAACCAAATAGGGCTTTTTATATGCAACAATAGAAATGCTGGAAAGGAAGTAGAGAAATGTTTGCAAGATTTCAAGTTCAACAGCAGTTTCAAATGGCATTATGACCCTTTCGGTGTCATAAATAAATTAAGAGTCAAATTCAAATTGACCCCTTTCATTCATGAGTCAAAACCTGAAATTGAAAAGTATTCCAACTAGTCAGAATGGTTGGAAAACACCTACAGGAGGTGGATAAGCACGTTGATACTAGTTCCATCCTGCATACCCCAAACCCACAGGACAAAAATTCAAAAAGGGCTAGAGAATAAGGATCCTACCCAACAGAAACTACTTCTGATACTAAATTCAAGCTTGTGAGCATAAAGAAAACCAAGATAAATCCAGTAATAGAGTAGGAAAGGACAATGGCACCAAAATCTTGGTATTCATATATGAATCATGCAATTCACCCAATTCCCCATTAATTGTCAACCTAGGTCTCTATGAGATATTTCAAGGCTATCATGCAAAGTATATGCATGCCATAGTTTCCCTACCTAGTACTGAACATTCAATTATAAACTTAATCAATGTGTAACAACAAGCGATAACTGTAACAATGAATAAGAGTAACAACAATAATGACTGTAACAGCAACAAGAGTAACAGAAAATTAGACTCACATCAACACATTGATAATCATTCACAACGATAAATAAATTAACTGAAATAAACCTATGCAGACATCTATCCAACAACACCTGGTCAGGAGAGTGGGCCCAACTCCTTAATTAGGGCTGTGTCAAGATCAAGAAATCACGAAATACTCAGAAGATCAGAATTTCATTAATCGAAAGGATAATACATGTATGATGTTACAGACTCAAAGTTAACATAATTCTCTGCTATCTTAACTGTCGGTTTGCACAACCCCGTAACTGTACTTATACAATTTGTTAACACTAACAGAGCCTAGAATTATGGCAGTTGTCTGCCTACAATTACATAATGTGTTCTTAAGTAAAACATAATATAAATATAGAAGTGCACTAATTAAAATATTGATCCACCATTGCAGTTGGTGTCTCAAGATAACATTGTCAGTTGGATGGTCACCATTTTTTGAACCACGACCTTGATCATACTTCCTCCAAATATGCAAGAATAATTGAATTAGCAAGCCACTTAGGCAAAAACCCCTATGACTATGCTTCATTGACTAATGATTCATAACAACATGACAAGAGGTATACCTGTGCGGTTTAGAATGTAATTGACCAAAAATGGTGTAAAATGGATATAGGAAACAAGGTAAAAATTTGGGTAAAAACATGAAAATTCAGCCACTAACACTATGCACTCTTAATGTCTTAAGAAATTTGGAAATAAATTTGTCAGGATTGTTGTAGAGTACCAGGGGAAGGTTGAGGGAGACACTACTTGATCCTCGAGGGGTTGGATCCTTGATTCTATCAGACGAATAATCTTCCAAAAATAGTCTCTGCATAACAAAGTACATATCATCCTCTAAGCCTTCCTCTAAGCCAACAAAACCAGTTCCATTCAAGTCCTCTCTCGTGATCAGTGAGGGAGGGGTCCTATCACTTTTTGAGCTCCCAGTTGTTCCAACCATCTATATCCCTTTCGTCAAGTTTTCTTCCATCTTTTCTTCCTCTTCAAAGCTCCTCAATGCCGCTCTTGCTTGGTGTAGTTCATTTGAAAGCCTTTTAATCGCCCGCATCACCCTTTCCTACCATTTCTCTACTATCTACACTCTCCATTGTTCTATCAGTTCCCTGGAATTTCGTGAATCCTCTTCATCCATCCTCCTAATAACCTCATGATCTCCCACTTGGTAGAATCCCTCCCTTTAGATGCTTCCCCCAGTATTAGGTATTTACGCTGCCATGCTTGGACTTTGGAACACAAGAAGATCCTCTTACACCATTAATACTTTAATCCAGAGGGTTATTTATTTCAACAACTTCCCTCTCAACCGCGCTCAGAACACAACTTCATCCTTTAAGAAGGACTGGCGGTTTTCTGTCACAAACTTGACAATGTACCCTTCTAGCATGGTCTGCACCCAGAAAGATACTACTCTCGTCATATCTATGTCAAGATGGTGGAGCGTAATGATATTTTCCTAAATCGAGTCACGACGAGACAATGTCTATCCAAAATACCTCCCCTTCACCTACAATCTTTGCAACCATTTGTAAATTTCTTCTGGAAATTTACACCAGAAGATATCGTACTGATCACTTACATATTTCGAATACAAGATCTCATCTTTTAGTTTCACAACATCTCGGCAACAAAGTTGAGCTTGCTGAGAAAAAAATCGATCCACTTGAGCATCTCACCAGTTCCGTATTTCCTTCTTAAAAACTCTTGATACCATATTCTGAATGCTCCTTTTGAATTTTAGGTCCCGACAACTCAACTATTTGTTGGCATGAAAACAACAGCAAGGTTGAGACCCTAGGTTCAGGCATAAGGGGCCAATAAGGCTCCATTGTAGTCTAGCACAACATCGACATTTTCACCTTACCTGGGAAGGGGAAGGAGTCTCACCCAAGGAATGTCGCGACTGAAGTTAGATGAGGATGGGAATTAGATACCACGAGAACCATATCAACTAGAAGTGAATAAAGAAATATAGCTTAACATGCAAAACAAACCAAATCACAACGATCTACTCATGCTATATCAAGCGATTGCATAAACATATGCTTTATAAAAAAAATTAAGTAGTCAACATATTGCACGAGGACACAAGGTGATTCCAGAATAGTCTCCTTCATTAACATAACATAATTCAATACATAAGGCTTGCGGCATGATCATCAAGAGTAAACATCACATAGCCAACATATAAACTTATATAACCATGATCATTGAGTCTTTCACATCACTCTGCAACCCATGAAGACTGGAAATACTAAAAACTTTCTACAACTGACTAGCCCCAACCCCTCCTTTGATCATTCTTCTGCTTTTATCTCCTACCATCTACTCAAACTACTAGTTCCTCTTTTCTTATGCTCGACTACCTTCATCTTGGGCTTCCTCTCCTCTTTCCTCGCTCAGTTATCCCTACTTCTTCCTGCCACTCTTCTGTGATTGCCAGTCTTCCTTCAGTTTCTATTCTTCCCTCAATTTTCAACTCTGCAACTCCTGAATGGTCACCTCCACCATTTTTCGTCGACTTCTTTCTCTGCATAATCTCCAAATGAAGGCCCCAAAAAGTGTCAAATGCAATGGTCCCGACCATATTTATTCCTCGACTACTTCTTGAATTTCCTTGCCTAAAAACCCCCAACATTCCTGGAAGATGTTGTTAAGCCATTCGTTCGAGGCACCTTGTTCATAGGCATGTTCATATTTCAACCTAAGACATGGATATTGGTATTATTAATGCAATATTTTTCTCACTATTAATCACTCTTTGTATGTGTTGAATCAATGTATTTATAGCTTATTGTCTTCCTAAATTTTCCTCCATTAAGAGATCAATAAAATATTGCACCAATTAAATGTCTATATCTTGGTATTGTAGTTTCCAATCTCCATCCTTTCGAAAGAGGGAAAAAAATCTATTGTTATGATGATGTTGAATCATAGCAGTGTGGAAGAACTTTGAATTACGATCTCCCTCCTTGAGCCCTTATATCCTACACTTTTTCTTCCAAAGAGTCTCTTCTTGTTGCCTTCTGTGCTCTAGATTTTGAAGGGCCTATACCTCTTTTTCTATCAACTCTGAGGTTGTGGATTGCAGAATTATTCTTTGTTGGAAGGTTGAGATTTTACTTTCCAATGCTCTCTAGTCTTCAAAGATATTCACAAAGAAGTTCTTATCCCAAAATTTAATCTTTGTTTCAACGCTTTTACTTTGAGTTGGAATGTGTGCCTTTTGTTGGTACCTCTAATATTCAACTCCTTCCACCATTTCGCTAAAAAATCTATAAACCAATGAATTGAAGCCAAAATCTTTCAAAACGGAAAGGGTGATTTAGTGGGGCTTCTTTAGATCAATTTTCAATTGAATGAGCTAGTGATTTGACCCCATGCACAAAAAATTTGAAACTTTGATAAATATATCCTTTTGTAAAACGTCCTCTAATAATAAAAAAAAATCCAAACTGGAGGTTATCTGATTAGTAAATAATTATTCTAGGTAAACATCCCATTGTTGGCTGGAATTTCTACAAGGTGCAAGTTATCTATGATCCAATCAAAATTACTTGATGCTTGGTCTAACCTATGAATGCCTCATTTTTTCTCCTCTAACAATCTTAGGATATTAAAGTCTCCTCCAAATAAGCATAAGGAATTTCCTATCATTTGTTTCAACACCTGTAGTTGCTGCAAAAAAACCTTCTTGTCCCTCATAACTGGAGAGTTGTCAACCGCCAATATAAAAATGAAATTTTCTATTACAACATACCTGAATCTACGTGTAAGAATATAATTAGAAGCCACTCAATCTTGGAAGACCACTTCATGTGGGATCCATGAAACAAATAAGCCTCATGCACTACCCCTAGAATCGAGATACATGGACTCACACACTTTCCAAAAAGTGCCTTCTATTTGATTCATTTTATACCCTATTAGTTTTGTTTCTTGTAATATAACAATTGTTTGGTTTTCCTTTTTTATTCTTTCCCTAAGATATCATTGTTTTCCTTTACTATTGAGCCCACTTTTGTTCCATGAAATAATGCTCATGATGATGAGTTGGGAAAAGGTAGTGACTTCTCTGTCACAACTACTGCTTGATCTGTATTACCCTTATTCGGTCCAGTGTTTTGTCTCACTTCCTTCTTTAGTTTATCTGTATTCTTATTAGGTTCTTTAGTAAGGTCCTTTAGTAGAATCTATTTCCCCTTGTCCTTAAAATCTTAGCATGATTGATCTATTGGATACATTATTGAGTTTCTTCTCTTTGTTGTCCACTTGAGATAGGTATTTGCATAGATATCGCTTTCCTCTTTGGACAAGAAACCCAGATATTATTCCACCCAATAATTCACCAGTGTGACTAATAACCTCTCGTCATCTAAGAGTTCTGACGAATTTTACTTCAGTAAAGGAGCTACTTCCTCAAAACCTGACCATGCATAAAATTCAAAACTACCTTGTATATCTTCCTCCTCTTCCAACTTACATTTTAACATACTTTTGTCCAGAATTTTTTTGTGTGGGAATAATATCCATATGGATGGCTTTTATATTCTAAGATTCTTCTTCCATAGCCTCCCATGCAGAAAATGAATTCTTCTCCTCCAACCCCTTTTTGTTATAGGAGGTTCAGTTCCTGTTATTTCATCTCCATGTAGTGACCTTGGTGAAACCATCATTTTCCATGTAACCTCCAAAACCTTCTTCCTTCCTTCTCAGTGGAAATTATCTTATCAAGTGTCCATGCTCATGATAGATCCTACATCTAAATGGAAAGTTCTCATAATCCAGAGGTTGTTTCCATATCTCTCCTTGATATTCCAACTCTATATAATTTGGTAATGGTCATGATATATTCATATAAACACATAACCTAGAATATGACATGTTTTTCCTTCTTTTTTTGACCTCTGAGACTTTGAAAAATCATCCTAGTGGTTGCCCTATACCTTCTAGAATTTCTAGTATCTAGAAATCTAGGGGTAAAGAGTACAATCCTACCCATATTGGCGCTTCTATGAATTCCTCCTTATCCAAGTTGAAACAAGCTTCCTAGTGCCTAATGTAGAGTCCTACATTGTTAAGAAAGTATGAACCCCCTTCAAAGATCCTAGCTTTATCTTCAAATTTAGAAAAGATGACAGTGAAGAAAAATTTCGGTCCTAGTCTCAAATCCATCTCTCCCTTTGTTTGTGAATTGTACTATATCCAATGCTCAAATTCCTTCTCCGTCGGCCAAATTCCTATAAACCTCCAGCGCTCTTACATCCACAAGTTTCTAGAGTTTCAACAGAAAAAGAAATATGGATAAGAAGCAAGGTTAGTATTCTTTGTTGATTGCCCTATTCTTGTTTTAGGAAAGGGTAAAGCTCTACAGAGGTTTAGTCATTTATTTTAGAAAGGGGAAACCATATCTACTGTGTAAATGGCCCGGCCTATTTATTTCCTAGGGTTTAAACAAATCAAACCCTGACCTATCTATGCCCTTACAGACAGGTATTTCTTTCCTTTGTTCCACGACAGGAATGGTGGGTGATCCTTACCTTCCAACTAGGGATGGAGCACTTATCTATTCTTTCCTTAAACCAATAATAAGATATGGAACAATTATTTGTTGTTTATGTAAAAATCCTATAACAGGTTTGGAATAAGTGCCTTTAGCGAGCTTTAGCATGGAGATTGGATTTCTACTCGATATCCTTCCTCTATCATTTTCATGATATTCTATTGAGAAATGCCTATGTAATATAGCAGTATATCCTTCCTCAGAGTAGTAGAGGGAGATCCTTCGATTTCTTGGCCTTTCCTTGACTGGAGAGGTAGGCGTAGGTTACCCGATTACAGTTTTTGAACAAGACCCAGAGCAAGACCTAGAATTCAATATAACAACATAACTAGGTTAGAATAGTTATAGATAGAGAAAGACCTAGGTTAGAGATAGAATAATTCTAGTGGCCTATTTATTGAGATCCATATTATGCAACCTTGAGTAATATATAAACCCCAAAAGAGTTAGATTCTCAAGAGGGAGATCTTGATGCTTATGACCGTCTAAGTCTTTAGAGAGGTGAATGCTCTAGATAGAGATTGAGATCAAGATCAAGTAATTTCTCTGTATGAGAAATAGTTTATATTTCCCCTGAATTACAACTTCATCTAAAGAAACTACAACCCAACATAATACATGGAATGGAAGAAAATTTAGTTGACACCCAACGTACGATGCTTGACGAGTTGGTACTCTAAATGCCTTCACAACACAAAATCTTAAAAATACCTTCAAAAGGCAAAATCTTGAAAATAGAATGAAAATAACATGTATTGGAATGAGACTAACATGCATTGGAAAAGGGGCATTTATAAGAAGTTTCAACTATAATGAATCCTAAGAATAGCCTCGTAAAAGTCAAACAACGTTGTAAAAGCCCACCATAATATGAATAGAGGAGGTTAACCCATAGAAAGAAAAATCGATGACTCTGAAGTTCTGAGTGCTTAAGACCAAAATAATAAAATACTTTCAATAGAGCAACACGAAGAGAATATGATAAGTATGTGAATTACCTTTGAAGTCAGAAGTATTTATAGTGGCGTAGGATATTGTACAACACAATCGGTTAGTGAAGTCAGATTTATTTATAATGGTGTAGGATATTATATAGCACAATGGGTTAGTGACTCATCATGTAAATCTTATGAATGGGATTTTTTTTTTTAATTAGGTATTAAGTGTTATGGATTAAGATAATGAATTGTTTTTTGTATTTACATATTTATAATGAGCCAATTAGTCACCTTGTGATGAGTTTTTGAAATTTAATAATCTCATACATAATGCTAAATGCTAATATTATTACATATCAATCTTACATAAGTGTTAGTGTTACACCTTTTGTGAAACTACGAGCTAAAACCATCCAACTTTGATTGATTGGATTTTATAGTTTTATGAATGAATTTGAACATTATATATATGTGTGTGTGTGTGTGTCTGTGTGTGTGTGTGTGTGTTAATGGGGTTACTTAATTAGATTGTGTGGTTTCCAAAAATGTTCATGGATAGGAGCTAGTTGTTTTTTTGGGATCATTGTTTTCGTGCTAATCGCTTTGTTTTCGGGTGTCTAGCCAATGTCTAGTGTGGCATATTAGGCACAGAGCACCTTTCCATCCTTCAATATCTTACGGTGTTGGAATTCCTTTGCAAATGAGCTTCCTAATAAAACATGATCTACTTCGTAAAAGAGAGGGATGACCCTCCCGTGCACGTGGGACATTTAGTTGAGGCATCACACAGAAGTTGCTTAGTGTGGGGAGAAAATATTGAATTCAATGGCATGGTTTATGGTCATATTCATATCCTCCCCTTTTCTTAATTGATGGGCATCATGGAATACACAGATTCATTTGGTACTTGTGAGGGTTGTGTAGAGATGATCTATGAAGCCTTTCGTGACATCTGACCCTCTAAAGTTGAGAAACACGTCATATATCCATGCTCTCCACATTCCCACTACCATTCAGAAAGAAATAGATTAATTTGTTGCTTAGAAACACCTCATATCTCCATGCCCTTCACATTCCCACTTCCATTTAGAAAGAAACAAATTAATACATTATCTTGAGAAGGTGTGAGTGAGGTAACCTTATATGGAGTTACTGAGCTTGGAAGCTAAGGCTCGAGCATTATATGGAGCATTTGAATAAGTGCATCATGGAGCGCTTTATGAGGAAACTAGATGCTAAGTGCATCATGAAGTGTTTTACAAGGGAAACTAGACACTTTTGGTTTGGGCATCATTTCAATTAGTAAACTAGACATTCAATGCGCAAATCGCTACCTAGCCGCATATCCACCACCGGGTTGGGACCTAGTTGCAAATCTAGGTGGAGAACCAATTGACAAAATCTAAGTTGAACCAATTGAATGAATCTCATTATCGCCAACAACATGAAGGACATCTTAAATTCCTAGTGTTGATTGTGCCCATTTCATATCATTTAATATTTAAAAGTGATTATTAATTAAACATATGGAGCGCTTTACGAGGAAACTAGATGCTAAGTGCATCATGAAGTGTTTTACAAGGGAAACTAGACACTTTTGGTTTGGGCATCATTTCAATTAGTAAACTAGACATACAATGTGTAAATCAACAACATCATTTCAATTAGTAAACTAGACATACAATGCGTAAATCGCTACCTAGCCGCATATCCACCACCGAGTTGGGACCTAGTTGCAAATCTAGGTGAACCAATTGACAAAATCTGAATGGAACCAATTGAATGAATCTCATAATCACCAACAACATGAAGGACATCTTAAATTCCTAGTGTTGATTGTGCTCATTTCATATCATTGAATATTTAAAAGTAATTATTAATTAAAAATATATTATTAACAAAAATAGCCCATTTCATATCATTTAATTTAATATTTAAAAGTGATTATTAATTAAAAATTATTAAAAAATTATTTAATTTAAATAGATTTAGAAAAAGAGATATTTATGGAAATTCAAAATTAACATAAAAACTAATAATTATACCATAAGTATATATGGAAAGAAACAGAGAACCAGCTCTGAAAAACTCACCATCAATATGAAATTGGATTGGATAAGGCTCATTGTAGAAAACCTTTCTTCAAATCTACAAAAAGAAGAAGAAGAACTAACTAGGTCGAGGATGCTCTCCCAAAGAAAGGAGTCACCTTGGATCTGAGAGTGATCATGTTCACTTGCTTTAACGACCTCTAAATATATTTTATTTAGCAATCATTAAAATATATTTTTATATAATTAGATACACCCAACTTTAATATTTTTAATTTAATAATTTGAATAATATTACAATTGATTTAAATAACTAAAATATTTATAATTAACTTTCAGGAGGTTTTGAGTAATTAATCCTTTGAATTGAAACAACTAAAAGCATAAGTTAGACGGGTCAATGATTTCAAAACTTGTAAGAAATCAAAAGAAAATATTTACAATTGTATAATTTTTAAGAAAAAAATTACTACAACATCTAGAAGAGAAAATAAATTTGAAAAATTTTATTTCAAAATTTTAATAATATTACAATCAATTTTAATAATCAAAATATTTAGAACCAAACTGTGGTGATTCTGAGGGATGGTGAACCAGTAATCTTAAAACCCATATAACCTCAGAAACTAGAAATGAAATATTTGTAATTTAAGTTGACATTTTTTTTCAAATAACTTATAAATAGAAAAGCAATTTATTAACATGATAAAGCCCATATTACCTCACAAACCAGAAATGAAATATTTGTAATTTAAATTAACAATTTGTTTTTTGTAATTTAAATTAATAAATTTTTCTTTATAAAAATATTAATAAAAAATAATGTATAAATAGAAAAACAATTTATTAACTTGGATAAATCTTACAAACCAAAAATGAAATATTTGTAATTTAAATTAACAATATTTGTTTTTTTTAATATAAATAAAAAAAATAATGTATAAACAGAAAAGCAATTTATTGACTTAGATAAAGCCCCTATTACCTCACCAACCATAAAGGAAAGATTTGTAATATAAATTAACAAAATTTTCTTATTAAAAAGCAACTTATTAACCTGATAAAGAAGTTTGACACCCACCAAATCTTAGGGTATAATCCATATGGCTTGGCTTAGCAATCCTCCACCATCAATTTCACTTTTTGAAATTACAATACCACGCTGCTGTCCAAAAAATTATGCTAAATTATAACAACAGAACCAAAATTAAGCTAAATTATAACAACAGAACCTTCTGTGCAGGATGTGGTCAAGTTGCTTATCGGAGGTTTTTTATTTTATTTCTGCCGCTGAATTGTACAAATTAGAATATAATGTAGAATGGCACACCCTTTCAGACCTAGCACTGTGGTTGCCAACAAAAAACTAAAAATAGAGAAGTGAAAAAGCCCGCAGGTAAAAAAAACTACAGCAATATCATAAATTATAAACAGTAACAATGAGTTAAAAGATTGATAATTAAAAGATTGGTTTGATGGATAGTAATTAAAAGATTGGTTAAGTTAAAGCTAAATTTTAAGACAATGGTCCAAAAAAGCTAAAGCTAAAGATTGATTAGGTTAAACCTAAATTTTAACGCAACGGTCCAAAAAAGGAAGCATAAAACTCAGGCATGCTATAGTTAGTCATTATATACTGGTGCGCCTGAGAGGGATCGGTGATTGTGATGAAGAAAGAATGAGGAGGAAATTCAGCTCCACCAACGAAGAGAGGAGGCGATCAAAATTCTGGCGCGCATGAGACTGAGAGGGATCAGTGATTGTGATGAACAGAGGAGGAAATTCAGCTCCACCAACGAAGAGGAGGTGATCAAATTTTTTGTAGCTAGAGGGAGATGGAGTGGATTATTCATGGAGGGTAATTTTATGTTCCCTCTAATTTCTTTGTCAATCTCTTTGTTTATTCAATTGGTTAAGCAGGGAAAAGCAGTGGGCCATTGAGTGATTTTATGTAACCTCCTCACAAATTGTTCTCTCTGTTGAATCTACAGGTAAAACATGGGTGTTATTTATCTCTCAAGCAGACTCTGATTCAAAGTTGTATGTCTTATGGAGCGCTCCATAAATGTTCTGTTCTGTTTTGTGTAGTGTTGTATTGTATGCATCAATGTCCCGTGTAGTCTAGTTGTGGTTGTGTCCTGTGTAGTGTGCAAATGTTTGTTGTGTTTGTGTCATGTGTCTGTGCACATGTTTGTTGTTTGTTGTGTTTGTGTGTCTGTTAATTGGGAGAGAAAGTCCCAGCTGAGAAGAATATGCACTGGTGGTTGAACGGCCAAATTGATCAACAAATCAGAGTGAGTGCAATATTTTCTTTTCTTGAACTATTTTTAGATTTATTTTCGACCATTTTTCTAATGAGTTGGGATTTATATGCAGGAGCTGGAGCAGACGTTTCCAGTGCTTTTGCAGCCGGGAATGAGGGGTTTAGAGCTCTTTTGGAACAACCAATTTGAAGAGTTTCAATAGCAAATGAAGTATTTATAAGAAGCAAGGTTAGTACGATTTGTGAATGGCCTTGTTCTCCTCTGTTTCTTAGTGCAGTTTACGAATATCTCCATTGCAGAATAGTTTTTCCAATTGAGTCGGTTTTAGTCGGTCTATGTTAACATAAGTATTGAGGATGGTCACATGTGAGGAGGTATTAGGTGGTTTTCCATGTACAGGTCAGGTCAGGTCGCCCATCAATCTTTTTGGCTATTGACATTATTGGTCTCTCCAAACACCCAATTGGTCTCCTCTTTTTCTCCCTTTCATGGTTGCATTGTTTCTTAGAGCATTAGTCACCGAATTGAGCTCCTCCTTTTCCCATTTCATGGCTGCGTTGTTGTAATTTGTTACAGCATTGGTTTCTCCAAACGCCTAATTGAACTCCTCCTTTTTTTCATTTCATGGCTGGGCTGTTTGTTACAGCATTGGTCTCTCCAAACCCCCAATTGAGCTCCTCCTTTTCTCATTTCATACGCATGCCAGCGCAGCCAATTGCCCCATATCCATAAGAGTTGCATAACCGGATCAAGCAGAAGTTGCTTAAACTAGGAGGTTGGGTAGATATTAACCCCATGAAGCATATTATGCGTGGGTATATTAAGCAAAGGTGGTTCAGTCAATTGAGACACACCATAGAGAGAGGCACCAACAAAAACCTTACAGAGCCAGATCCGAGAAAGACCCAACCCTCTCTCTTGATTGTGCAATTCAAAAGTGACAAATCGAAGAAACCCCAGAAATTCCAGTCGTAGGGCTTAGCAATTCTATTTTAGACTCAACTTTCTGTTTAATACAACGATTCAATGATGGCATTTCCTCCCTGGTCTTTTATATAGAATTCACCTTTCCTCTGGAGCATAGACGCGTGGTAAAGCCAAACTGTTTGATGTGGGAAGAAAACACACCACAATGAAATGGCCACGGGCGTAGGTTTTGCGTGAAGAGTGCTCGTTAATGAGCTCCATGTATGGAATGTAGTCAAATATAAAGAGCCTCTTCGACTTAATAGCCTGAGTATATGTCCATTGACCATCCATAATTTTAGCCAACGCTTCGCTTTCTTTACTTTAAAAAAGTATAAGTTCGAATAAGTTGTAAAAAGAATTTAATGGCTTAATTAGGAGTACCTGTTCCTGACATTCCATCAAATGCTCAGCGCTTACTGAACTTTCCCAAGGGACATAAATGTGTTTGTTCAAGTCGCTAGACGGTGGAAAGCTCTTTTATAAAGGAAATGCCTTATTGACACTACATCAAGCCGAAAGCCATTGCTACTAGTAATAATAACATATAAGAAGTAGACATCGAATGACCATCGGATTCACTCCTGCAAGTGTCTGGCAGGCAAACTAGTCTTCATCATTCTTCCAGGCTTCATCATCCCCTGTGTTCCAGATATACCCCTTTCATTAACCAGATAAGTAATACCTTGCGCGTCTCTATTTGAGACTACTTTGTTATATACATTAAAAAAAATATGATTAAACTCAACTAGCTGCTAATAATATAAGGAAGCGGAAAATTGAATGACATCTGAATGAAAAATCTCCTCGGACACTTCGTGAGGAATGATCTTTTCAATATAGGTTTTGACATAGGTGCAACGCGTGGTAATGATAATATAGATACTAATGTTGGCTCTACTTAACGCTTATTCTAATTAAATGGCCACGTTGAATAAGGGATTATCGATATTGTTGGAGTTTAAATTTATCGGTGGTTATGAACAATAGTCCAGGTATTCTGGCATAAGTAATGGTTTATCATTTTTTTAATATCTAAAAGTAATTATTAATTAAAATTATTTTATTAAAACCAAGTGAAATAGGAAACCTAGAATACCCCAATACAGTAAGAGCCACATAGTAAGAGCCACATAGCGAACCTACAGTACCCGATACAATACCAAGCCACATAGGAAATATACTCGAAGCCAACGCTTCGCTAACATATGCATATAAGCATCATACATTAAGTAAAGAATAAAATGGATTGAAGAGTAAAATGGATGGTAACAACAGTTGTAATTAGATTTACAAAAAAAAATCATCATAGCTGGCGTGGGCTCATTGGAAATTGCACATGTATCGTTGAGTTTAGTTCGTTCATAGTGAGAAAACTGTCAAGTTATTCAAAGCGCACCCCGATCGATGTATGTGGATGTAGGCACCCCTATCTCTCTATCCATCTTATATGTCTATCCATCTATGGCTGTAGCTCTTGAATGTAGGCCAGTGTCCGTGATTGCTCTGCTCCTGAATCCAGCCAGTGGCCGTGATTGAATGAATATTATGCAGTGTATTCCCTGCCTGTGATTGATGGCATTGGTTGTACACCCACTCAGGTAAGGCTGCGCGTTTGATTGTTCTGAGACCCCTATCGAAATCGAACTAGAAATAATAGTGATAATATTTGGTAAGGGAGATGCGAGATGACCACTATCAATCAGTACTAGTTCCGTGTTTAGTTCTCAACACTTTTCAATCATTACTCAAAGTTATGATGTAGCATGGGCTATATGATATAGATTTTGTTAATGGTACTTGTTGATTTTAATTTTTTTTCTTAGACAATTGTTAACGGGCAATCAAAAGTTATATATGCCTAAGTGTTGATCATAGTGCAAAGAGCTGTGTGAATGGATTGTTTTCTTATAAGAAATTGCCAATTATATAATCAATTCAATTTTACACTTAACATGAACTCTAATGTTGCTATGGGTTATAATGGATTCCCACTGTGATGCTTAGTGGAAGGCAATTGCACAAAGGAGCTCAATTCTAGCTATCTTGGGCACCTGTGAATTGATTCCATTGGTTCATATATAGTAAATGTCAACCGTAGATATTACCTGGGTTCTGGTGTTGCATTCGGTTCTTGTAAATAGTAAATTACTAAAGTCTTCGTGGAGGGATCCCATGAATGTGCAATTGCCAACAATTAGTCCATACTTATGAGTCAGTTTATGGAGAGTCGTGCTATTTGCATGCATAACATGGGAATAAGTACATGTATAGGTTCTATTAAGTCACTTGTACTTCAATCCCTGAGCTATGTCACTTAGTAGTTTTGAGCCTAAGTTCATTGGAAATTGCATAGGATGTGCTCATTCCATGTTTTCCAAGTCTATCCATTGTTGAACATCGCCAACATAACTGGTTAGTAGTCAAGAGGAGGTCATAACTGGTTTTGATTACGAGATGAACTCTTCAGTCTTGGGCATGCGTAAAACATGGTAGTATTATTTAATTAGGGCAACAACATGGTAGTAGTAGTATTTAATTAGGAGAGATCATATGCAATAAGAATGGAATGTGATGATGATAAAACAATAGGAATGTGATGATGATGAGATAAAACAATCATACTACTTTACAACGATCTCCTAAAACGTGGCAATTTCTTAGTTTTCCTCTCTCTTATTAATTAGGTAGTTTAATAAAAAATTCCTCTTTCCTCTCATATGTTATTAATTACGTAGTTTTATTAATCATATCAGCTACTAGTTCCTGTTTGATCTTCCTTTTTCTTTTGATTTGTTATTAATTACGTAGTTTTATTTCATCTTCCTTTTTCCTCTAATTTGTTATTAATTAAGTAGTTTTATTAATTATATGAGCAACCTCTTTTCTCTTTCAAAGTTTATTTTATTTTTAAGTGTGCAATGTAACATTTATTTTTACCAAGAGAAAAGAAATATAGTTACCAAGAATATGTGTTATCTATTTTTTTATTAAAATTTGCAATTTAACATTTATTTTTAAGAAGGGAAAAGAAATATATTTATCAAGAATCTGTGTTATCTAGTTAGAATTTCGAAAATAAATATGTATTTTATTATTATGATTGAATATTTGTCATGCATTATAGGTTTATGATTATATATAAATATATATGTTATAGATTTTTTAGGAATGATACATTTAATTATGTTGCAAGTTGTTATGAAAAGTTTGTATATTAACAATATTATTTCAATGGTGTATATTGCAGAAAACTTATCAATACCAAAGTTGCTCCTCCTTGGAAGACATTATCTATTTTTATGTTTTGTAAAAAAAAAAAAAAAATTGTTTAAATGGGTCCATCAAAAAATGTACATGAACACAAACTATCATTAATAAAAGGAGTAGGATTTTTTTTTGTGGAGGGGGATTCAACCCCTCCAAAACGCTCTTAGGAGGGTTAAATGGTAACCCTCCTTTGGGTTGTGTTCCTTGTGCTCATGTTTTTCATGATCTTTAGTTTATAGCAACTCCAATATGCACAAACACATATATCCTTTTATGATAATAAAAATGTATAAATAAATTTTAAACATCTTCCCAACATACACACAGATGGCAAAATCACCTTTAGTCACATAAATCATTTAACATTTTTTCAATGTTAAAAACATCTTCAGCACATATACACACAAATGGCAAAATTAGCTTTATTCACATCAATCATTTAACATTTTTTCAATGTTTTAAGCATCTTCCCCACATACACAAACAAATGGCAAAATCACCTTTATTCACATAAATCATTAAAAAAATTTCAATATTTTAAATATCTTCCCCACATACACACAAAATGCAAAATCACTCTTATTCACATAAAATTATATAACAATTATAACCTAAATTTATTTATATTTTTTAATTTCTATTTTTTTTAAGTTTTGATTTTGATTTTTTTATTTAATTATATATTTTTTATTATAATTATGTTATTATGATATTTTTATTATTTTTATTTTTTATTTTTTTTCATATATATAATTTAGTATTTTTATTGATATTTTTCTAAATTTATATTAAATACCCATATATTATTTAGAGTGTTTTTGTTTGTAAATATTTAAATATTTTTTATTATTTATTTGTATAAATTTATGATATCTAAATGTTTGTGTATTGGTTTTATTTTTTATATACAATAAATATATTCTTGAATGCTTATTTTATATATATGGATGTATTTGGGTTACAATGTATGCTTTGGATTCTGTGTACAATATATTCTCTGTGTATTTTTTGAGTATTCTAGTGTATGGATATTGTTTACTTGTTTATGTATAACTATATTCTTTGCTATAAGTGTGTGTATATTATTTACATCTATTATTTGTATGTATATGAATCTATTCTTTGTTGTATTTGTGTGTGCATTGTTTACTTGTATTCTTTGTATGTGTATGAATATGTCATTTATGTGTGTATGAATCCATTCTTTGCTACATTTGTATGTGTCCTGCTTAATTGTATTCTTTGTATGTGTATGCATCTATTCTTTGAGTGTATGAATCTATTCTTTGCTATACTTGTATGTGTCTTGCATAATTGTATTATTTGTATGTGTATGAATAATTATTTATGTGTACATGAATCTATTCTTTGTTGCTTATGTGTGTGCCTTAGATTACTCGTATTCTTTGTATGTGTATGAATATGTCCTTTATGTGCGTATGAATCTATTCTTTGTTACATTTGTATGTGCCTTGCTTAGGTGTATTCTTTGTATGCGTATGCATCTATTCTTTGAGTGTATGAATCTATTCTTTGCTATACTTGTATGTGTCTTGCATAATTGTATTCTTTGTATGTGTATGAATATGTCCTTTATGTGTCTATGAATCTATTCTTTGCTACATTTGTATGTGTCTTGCTTAATTGTATTCTTTGTATGTGTATGAATCTATTGTTTTCTATACTTGTATGTGTCTTGCATAATTGTATTCTTTGTATGTGTATGAATCTATTCTTTGTGTGTATAAGTCTATTCTTCGCTACACTTGTATGTGTCTTGCATAATTGTATTCTTTGTATGGGTATGAATGTATTCTCTATATTTGTATGAATATTTCCTTGTTATATTTGTATATATATTATTTACTTGTAGATATATGAGTGTAGTTTATATATATATATATATATATATATATTAATTTAGAAATATTAACTTGTAAATACATTAAGTTTAAAATATTTGTGAAAATAATACTATTATTATTATTATTGATATATTATAATTTTGGCTTTTTATTTTATTTTTTTTAATCAATTTTTTATTATTTTATTTTTCACTTCTTATTTTTTCCCCTAAGATGGATAATATTAATTTATCATTCTAAAATGAAAAATAATATACATATTACAATAACATTAAAAAATAAATAATATTAGCCTTCCAAATACATAAAATATTATGCAAACCATAAGACTCAAGGTTCAAATCCCTTATAAAAGAAGAAACAATATCATGACATTTATAATATCATTTATTTGTAATAATACATATCAATTTATTATTTAATATTAAAATCAATACAATAAATAAATTCAATTAATTTTATTTTAGAATTCATTCATTTTAATGGATTTATAATTTTATTTTCATAATACTAGCATTTAATAATATGTGGAAAAAATATTAATTCTAAAATTTTGCTAATGATAATTATTGTTTTAAAAATAATAAAGAAAATAAATATTTCTCCATTTTCATAACATATTAATTAACTTATAAAATAAATGTAATTTTCAACATCATAATATTTTTATTCAATGTTCATCACATGCATAAGCTAATATTAATTCTAAAATTCATAATAAGCATAATAAATGTGATGCATGTGAACATATCACTTTGTGAGTCAATATGTGTAATGTCTTTGGGTATTTGTATGTTTGTGTGCACCTTTTTGTTTGTTGTGTGAATGTATGCATGTGAGTGATTGTGCCTCATTGGCAATGGATTGTGTGGGTGCTCGTCAGTGGTTAGTCCCATGCCAATGATGGACCGTTTTTGGGGTCATATAAGCTCTCACCTTCACGTGGTTGACCCTGTTAGTAGATATTTTACATCTCCAAACCAAGAGAAGCTTTCTATTTAGTGTTTTTTTAATTAATTTAAAACATAACATTAAAATGATTTTTTAATAATTTTTATTATTATTTAAAAAACGTTTAAATATATGAGCTTACTATAAAATATATTAAAAAATACAAATATTAGTAATATGTTACTATATTTATCATTCACAGTTAATTATTAAATCATAATAACAATCAATTAAATTAAATTATAATATTTGTTGTTGTAATAAATATATATTTGTTTTGAGAGGTGCTCTCTAACTTAGTATGGTAAATATGTTATAATAAAAATTTAATAAAAAGATTAATGTATTGTAAACATTTTATAGTCAAAATTAAATGAAAATGAAAATAAAAATAAACCTATAATAATAAAAACAAAAATTACTAATGGTCTTGAAAAACCATGGTATTCATAAGGAACATAGCATATTTAAAGAGTGAAAGTAGACTAGGCTAGATCCATTTTCACTCATGAACTATGAAGAGTGGAAAGAGATCAAATATCTTTTCACTCTGAAAGAAGTTTTCATCTCAAAAAATTAAATCCTTGTGAATGCTTAGATGTGATTGGTTATATTAATTTAATAGGTTTTTCATTTTATCATACATTTTATAATTATAAAATAAATTAAGATAAAAATAAATTAATAATATATTAATTAATTATAAAACTTTTAATTATAATAACATAATGATAAAATACAAATTTATTTATTGAAATTTCATATAATTAAATAAACCAATTTTAAATTAATAATCATTAAATATAAAAGAAACCATTTTAAAAAACATTTAAATAAAATTTTAAATAATAATAATTCTATATTATTTTATTTAGATATTAAAATCCATTAAATCATAATAATCTCACTTTTTAGACTTCATAAATATTATTTTCAGTTTTCATTTTAACTAAAACCATTATTTTAAATTTTGAATAAATTATAAAAATTTTCCCCTCCACATGACGGTAAACTGATCCATACTTAAAATAATTATCATTCTTTTTATGCGGAAAAATTTACCCAAAAGCCCACACGTTAATTTAATATTCATCTGACTTAATTTAATATCACATGTATGATGAATCAAAGTTTGGAAAATTTAAAAAATTTTAAATATATTTAATATTCATCTAACTTAATTTAATATCACATGTATGATGAATAAAAATTTGGAAAATTAAAATAAATTAAAATTTAGAGTTTTTGTATAAAAAGATTATTATATATATTTTTATATAATACATGGTTTTTGAAAGAATGTTTTTATTTTATAATAAATTTAATAAAAATATTAAAACAACATTGTATGGAGAAAGTTTTTATTTTATTATTTAAAAATATTAATGTTCATTTATTTTATATTAAAATTTATCATTTTTTTAATTATAAGTATTTATGAATAGAATCTAACTGTAAGGGTGTCAATAAAATTGAGTTCATGACTTCTCGACAATAAAGATGCTTTAACTACAAAGACTCAACCAATTGAGCTAACTCTCAAAGATATATATAAGTATAATGTTGTCTCTGTCATATGAGGAACATACATATTTTGTTGATGTTGTAAACATCCATCATGTCACTTGTCAGAATTGAACCTAGGTGGAGAGGATTCCGTTCCTACCTCCCAACCACCTAGGATACAAATAAACTGCCAACCGATGCCCTGACTCTGAAGCAAGCAAAACCTGATCTCACAAGATCCCTCCTCCCCATAATAAACAAGAAGCTAAAAAACGAGACTCGACAACTTTGGAAGCTGAAAGTCCCCAAAATAAAAGGACACCTCACCACTAGAAAAATGTCCTCTCCACCTAGGTTCAATTCCGACAAGTGACATGATGGATGTTTACAACATCAACAAAATATGTATGTTCCTCATATGAAAGATACAACATTGTACTTATATATATATCTTTGAGAGTTAGCTCAATTGGTTGAGTCTTTGTAGTTAAAACATCTTTATTGTTGAGAAGTCGTGAACTCAATTTTAGTAACACCCTTAGAGTTAAATTCTATTCATAAATACTTATAATAAAAAAATAATAAATTTTAATATAAAATAAATGAACATTAATATTTTTAAATAATAAAATAAAAACTTTCTCCATACAATATTGTTTTAATATTTTTATTAAATTTATTATAAAATAAAAACATTTCTCAAACCATTACATATATAAAATTAAATATAATAATTTTTAAAAAAAACTCTAAATTTAAAATATATTTTTTAAAAAATTTTAAATTCAACTTTGATTCATCATACATGTGATATTAAATTAAGTTAGATGAATATTAAATATATTTAAAAAAATTTAAATTTTCCAAACTTTGATTCATCATACATGTGATATTAAATTAAGTCAGAAGAATATTAAATTAACGTGTGGGCTTTTGGGTAAATTTTTCCGCATAAAAAAAATGATAATTATTTGAAGTATGAATCAGTTTAGCCAACACGTGAAGCCAACCCTCACTCGAGAGAAAATTTTATAATTTATTCAAAATTTAAAATAATGGTTTTAGTTAAAATGAAAAAGTTAAAATGAAAACTAAAAACAATAGTAAGATTATTATGATTTAATGGATTTTAATATCTAAATAAAATAATATAGAGATAAATTATTATTTAAAATTTTATTTAAATAGTTTTAAAATGGTTTTTTTTAATATTAATGATATAATTTTAAATATTAGTTTTAAATTACATATTTAAATTTCACAGTTAAATAATATATGTTTTTTTATTATATGTTATTATAATTAAAAGTGTTTTATAAATATAATAATATATTATTAGTTTGTTTTTATTTTAATTTATTTTATAATTGTAAAATGTATGATAAAATGAAAAACATATTAAATTAATATAACCAATTATGTTTAAGTATTCAGAAGGATTTAATTTTTTGAGATGAAAACTTCTTTTAGAGTGAAAAGAGATTTGATCTCTTTCCACTCTTCATAGTTCATGAGTTAAAATGGATCTAGCCTAGTCTAATTTCACCCTTTAAATATGCTATGTTCCTCATGAATACCATGGTTTTTCAAGACCATTAGTAATTTTTGTTTTTATTATTATAGGTTTTTTATTGTGTTATTTTTATTTTCATTTGATTTTGATTTTGACTATAAAATGTTTACATTACATTAATCTTTTTATTTAATTTTTATTATAACATATTTACCATACTAAGTTAGAGAGCACTTCTCAAAACAAATATATATTTATTACAACAACAAATATTATAATTTAATTTAATTGATTGTTATTATGATTTAATAATTAACTGTGAATGATAAATATAGTAACATATTACTAATATTTGTATTTTTTAATATATTTTATAGTAAGCTCATATATTTAAACGTTTTTTAAATAATAATAAAAATTATTTAAAAATCATTTTAATGTTATGTTTTAAATTAATTAAAAAAATAAATAGAAAGCTCCTCTTGGTTTGGAGATGTAAAATCTCTATTAACAGGGTCAACCACGTGAAGGTGAGAGCTTATATGACCCCAAAAACGGTCCATCATTGGCATGGGACTAACCACTGACGAGCACCCAAACAATCCATGAGCACCCAAACAATCCATTGCCAATGAGGCACAATCACTCACATGCATACATGCACACAACAAACAAAAGGGTGCACACAAATATACACATACCCAAAGACATTACACATATTGACTCACAAAGTGACATGTTCACATGCATCACATTTATTATGCTTATTATGAATTTTAGAATTAATATTAGCTTATGCATGTGATGAACATTGAATATAAGATATTATGATGTTGAAAATTACATTTATTTTATAAGTTAATTCATATGTCATGAAAATGGAGAAATATTTATTTTCTTTATTATTTTTAAAACAATAATTATGATTAGCAAAATTTTAGAAGTAATATTTTTTCCACATATTATTAAATGCTAGTATTATGAAAAATAAAATTATAAATCCATTAAAATGAATGAATTCTTAAATAAAATTAATTGAATTTATTTATTGTCTTGATTTTAATCTTAAATAATAAATTGATATGTATTATTACAAATGGATGATATTATAAATGCCATGTTATTGTTTCTTCTTTTATAAGGGATTTGAACTTTGAGTCTCATGGTTTGCATAATATTTTATGTATTTGGAAGGCTAATATTATTTATTTTTTTAAAGTTATTGTACTATGTATATTATTTTTCATTTTAGAATGATAAATTAATATTATCCATCTTAGGGGAAAAAATAAGAAGTGAAAAATAAAATAATAAAAAACATGTTTAAAAATCTATATATAGATAAAGCCAAAATTGATAGTATAAACCAATAATAATTACAACATAATAATAATAGTAAGTATTTTCACAAATATTTAAACTAATGTTTACAGCTAATATTCTAATAATAATTAATCTATAGAAATTATGATAGTATATTTATAATCATAAAATAAATCAATTTATATATATATAGGTATATAATATATTATATACATATAGTAAATATATAATATATATATATATATCATGATAATATATTCACACAAACTACACTCATATATCTACGAGTAAATAATATATATACAAATATAACAAGGAAATATTCATACAAATATAGAGAATACATTCATACCCATACAAAGAATACAATTATGCAAGACACATACAAGTGTAGCAAATAATAGACTCGTACACACAAAGAATAGATTCATACACATACAAAGAATAGAATTAAGCGAGACACATACAAAGAATACAATTATGCAAGACACATACAAGTATATCAAACAATAGATTCATACACGTACAAAGAATACAATTAAGCAAGACACATACAAATGTAGCAAAGAATAGATTCATAGACACATAAAGGACATATTCATACACATACAAAGAATACAAGTAATCTAAGGCACACACAAATGCAACAAAGAATAGATTCATTTACACATAAAGAATACAAGTAAACAAGGCACACACAAATATAGAAAAGAATAGATTCATGTACACATAAATAATATATTCATACACATACAAAGAATACAATTATGAAAGACACATACAAGTATAGCAAAGAATAGATTCATACACTCAAAGAATATATTCATACACATACAAAGAATACACCTAAGCAAGACACATACAAATGTAACAAAGAATAGATTCATACACACATAAAGGACATATTCATACACATACAAAGAATACAAGTAATCTAAGGCACACACAAATGCAACAAAGAATAGATTCATTTACACATAAAGAATACAAGTAAACAAGGCACACACAAATATAGAAAAGAATAGATTCATGTACACATAAATAATATATTCATACACATACAAAGAATACAATTATGCAAGACACATACAAGTATAGCAAAGAATAGATTCATACACTCAAAGAATAGATCCATACACATACAAAGAATACAACTAAGAAAGACACACACAAAAGCAACAAAGAATAGATTCATGTACACATAAAGAATACAAGTAAACAAGGCACACACAAAAACAACAAAGAATAGATTCATGTACACATAAATAATATATTCATACACATACAAATAATACAATTATGCAAGACACATACAAGTATAGAAAAGAATATATTCATACACTCAAAGAATAGATACATACACATACAAAGAATACAATTAAGCAAGACACATACAAATGTAGCAAAGAATGGATTCATATACACATAAAGGACATATTCATACACATACAAAGGATACAAGTAAACAATGCACACATAAATACAACAAAGAATAGATCCATATACATACAAATAATAGATGTAAATAATATACACACAATTATAGCAAAGAATATAGTTATACATATACAAGTAAACAATATCCATACACTAGAATACTCAAAAAGTATACATAGAATATATTGTACACACAGAATCCAAAGCATACATTGCCACCCAAATACATTCATATATATAAAAATAAGCATTCAAGAATATATTTATTGTATATAAAAAATAAAACCAATACAAAAACATTTAGATATCGTAAATTTATACAAATAAACAATAAAAAATATTTAAATATTTACAAACAAAAACACTCTAAATAATATATGGGTATTTAATATAAATTTAGAAAAAATATCAATAAAATATACTAAATATATGATGAGTAAAGAAAATAATAAAAATTATATAAATATCGTAATAACATATTATAATAATAATAATTAATTAATTAATTAAAAAAAAAAATAAAAACTAAAAAAAATAGAAATAAAAAAATATAAATAAATTTAGGTTATAATTGTTATATAATTTTATGTGAATAAGAGCGATTTTGCATTTTGTGTGTATGTGGGGAAGATATTTAAAACATTGAAAAAATGTTAAATGATTTATGTGAATAAAGATGATTTTGCCATTTGTTTGTGTATGTGGGGAAGATGCTTAAAACATTGAAAAATTGTTAAATGATTGACGTGAATAAAGCTAATTTGTCATTTGTGTGTGTATGTGCGGAAGATGTTTTTAACATTGAAAAAATGTTAAATGATTTATGTGACTAAAGTTGATTTTGCCATTTGTGTGTATGTTGGGAAGATGTTTAAAACTTATTTATACATTATTATTATAATAAAAGGATATATTTGTTTGTGCATATTGGAGTTGCTATAAACTAAAGATCATGAAAAACATGAGCATAAGGAACACAACTCAAAGGAGGGTTACCATTTAACCCTCCTAAGAGCCTTTTGGAGGGGTTGAATCCCCCTCCACAAAAAGAAAAGCCTACTCCTTTTATTAATGATAGTTTGTGTTCATGTACATTTTTTGATGGGCCCATCTAAAAAAAAATATCTAATTACATCATTACAAAACATAAAAATAGATAATGTCTTCCAGACAGGAGCAGCTTTGGTATTGATAAATTTTCTGCAATATACAACATTGAAATAATGTTGTTAATATATAAACCTTTCATAACAACTTGCAACATGATTAAATGTATCATTCCTAAAAAATCTATAACAGATATATTTATATATAATCATAAACCTATAATGCATGACAAATATTCAATCATAATAAAAAAATACATATTTATTTTCGAAATTCTAAATAATGTTGTTAATATACAAACCTTTCATAACAACTTGCAACATAATTAAATGTATCATTCCTAAAAATCTATAACATATATATTTATATATAATCATAAACCTATAATGCATGACAAATATTCAATCATAATAACAAAAATACATATTTATTTTCGAAATTCTAACTAGATAACACAGATTGTTGATAAATATATTTCTTTTCCCTTCGTAAAAGTAAATGTTAGATTGCAAAATTTAATAAAAAAAATAGATAATACATATTCTTGATAACTATATTTCTTTTCTCTTAGTAAAAATAAATGTTACATTTCACACTTAAAAATAAAATCAACGTTGAAAGAGAAAAGAGGTTACTGATATAATTAATGAAACTACTTAATTAATAACAAATAGGAGGAAAAAGAAAGATCAAATAAAACTACTTAATTAATAACAAATCAAAAGAAAAAGGAAGATCAAACAGGTTGCTGATATGATTAATAAAACTATGTATAACAGATCAGAGGAAAGAGGAATTTTTTATTAAACTACTTAATTAATAAGGGAGGGGAAAACTAAGAAATTGCCACCTGAAACTGGTTTTAGGAGATCGTTGTCAAGTAGTATGATTGTTTTATCTCATCATCATCACATTCCTATTGTTTTATCATCATCACATTCCATTCTTATTGCATATGATCTATCCTAATTAAATACTACTACTACCATGTTGTTGCCCTAATTAAATAATACTACCATGTTCTAGTTCATCTCATAATCATAACCAGTTATGACCTCCTCTTGACTACTAACCAGTGATGTCAGCAATGTTCAACAATTGCTAGACTTGGAAAATATGGAATGAGCACATCCTATGCAATTTCCAATGAACTCAAGCTCAAAACTACTAACTGACATAGCTCAGGGGTTGAAGTACAAGCCACTTAATAGAACCTGTACATGTACTTATTCCCATGTTATGCATGCAAATAGCACGACTCTCTACAAACTAACTCATAAGTATGGACTAGTATGGACTAATCGTTTGCAATTGCACATTCATGCTTCGGTCTTTAGTAATTTACTATTTACAAAAACCGAATGCAATACCAAAACCCATGTAATATCTAAGGTTGACATTTACTATATATGAACCACTGGAATCAATTCAAGGGTGCCCAAGACAACCAGAATTGAGCTCCTAGGTGCAATTAGCTTCCACTAAGCATCACACTGGGAATCCATTATAACCCATACCAACATTAGAGTTCAAGTTAAGTGTAAAATTGAATGGATTATATAATTGGCAATTTCTTATAAGAAAACGATCCATTCACACAGCTCTTTGCACTACGATCAACACTTACGCATATATAACTTTTGATTACCCGTTAACAATTCTCTAATTTAAAATCAACAAGTACCATTAACAAATCTATATAATATAACCCATGCTACAACATAACTTTGAGTAATGATTGAAAAGCGCTGAGAACTAAACACGAAACTAGTACTGACTGATAGTTATCATCTGGCATCTCCCTTACCAAATATTATCACTATTATTTCTCGTTCGATCTCGATAGGGGTCTCAGAACAATCAAATGTGCAGCGTTACCTGAGTGGGTGTACAACCAAAGCCATCAATCACAGGCAGGGAATACAATGCATAACATTCATTCAATCACGGCCACTGGCTGGATTCAGGAGCAGAGCAATCACGAGACACTGGCCTACATTCAAGAGCTTGACAGCCATAGATGGATAGAGAGGTAGGGGTGCCTACATCCACATACATCGCTCGGGTGCACTTTTAATAACTTGATAGTTTTCTCACTATGAACGAACTAAACTCAACGATACATGTGCAATTTCCAATCAGCCCACGCTAGCTACGATGATTTTTTTTGTAAATCTAATTACAACCGCTGTTACCATCCATGGCAAACTCTTCGATCAATTATGTGATTGCAGTTACTGCAATGTATGATGCTTATAGTTCAATGATGTCTTAATTTTTTTTAATTCTTGCTCTATAGACTGGTTTCCTCTCTGTTGAGGCAGTCTTAGAACTAATTCTCAGGCAAGTTGAGATAGGCTGTATTCACTTACAACCCAAACCACTCTGTAAATATCTTTTTTTCTTTATTAATAAATAAACCTTACTTAGCAAAAAAATGTATGATGCTTATATGCATATTCCCTATGTGGCTTGGGACTGTATTGGGGTATTCTAGGTTTCCTATTTGGCTTGGTTTTAATAAAATAATTTTAATGTATGATGCTTATATGCATATTCCCTATGTGGCTTAGGACTGTATTGGGGGATTCTAGGTTTCCTATTTGGCTTGGTTTTAATAAAATAATTTTAATTAATAATTACTTGTAGATATTAAAAAAATCATAAACCATTACTCATGCCTGAATACCTGCACTATTGTTCATAACCTCTGATAAATTTAAACTCCAACAATATCGATAATCCCTGATTCAACGTGGCTATTAAATTAGAATAAGCGTTAAGTAGAGCCAACATTAGTATCTAAGTTATCATTACCAGGCGTTGCACCTACGTGAAAACCTATATGGAAAAGATCATTCCTCACGAAGTGTCCGAGGAGATTTTTCATTCAGATGGCATTCAATTTTCCGCTTCCCTATGTTATTACCAGCTAGTCGAGTTTAATCATATATTTTTATGTATATAACAAAGTAGTCTCAAATAGAGACACGCAAGTCAAATAGAGACACGCAAGGTATTACTTATCTGGTTAATGATAGGGGTATCTCTGGAACACAGGGGATGTTGAAGCGTGGAAGAATGACGAAGACTAGTTTGCGCGCCAGACACTTGCAGGAGTGAACTCGATGGTCATTCGATGTCTAGAAGTAGGCAGTAAAAGCAAGATATTTTATTGTTTGTTTCGATACTGCTTATATGTTATTATTACTAGTAGCAATGGCTTTCGGCTTGATGTAGTGTCAATAAGGCATTTCCTTTATAACAGAGCTTTCCACCGTAAGTGGAACAGGGACTCCTAATTTAAGTTAAGAAAGCGAAAGCGTTCGGTGAAATTATGCATGGCAAATGGACATATACGCAGGCTATTAAGTTATGCATGGCAAATGGACATATACGCAGGCTATTAAGTCGAAGAGGCTCTTTATATTGGACTACATTCCATACGTGGAGCTAATGGCTCATTAACGAGCACTCTTGATGCAAAACCTACGCCCGTGGCCATTTCATTGTGTTGTGTTTGCTTCCCACATCAACCAGTTTGGCTTTACCACGCGTCTATACCCCAGACGAAAGGTGAATTCTATTGAAAAGACCAGGGAGGAAATGCCATCATTGAATCGTTGCATTAAACAGAAAGTTGAGTCTAAAATAGAATTGCTAAGCCCTACAGCTGGAATTTCTGGGGTTTCTTCGATTGGTCACTTTTGAATTGCACAATCAATTTCTGGGGTTTCTTCGATTTGTTCATTGTGTTGTGTTTGCTTCCCACATCAACCAGTTTGGCTTTACCATGCGTCTATACTCCAGAGGAAAGGTGAATTCTATTGAAAAGACCACGGAGGAAATACCATCATTCAATCGTTGTATTAAACAGAAAGTTGAGTCTAAAATAGAATTGCTAAGCCCTACGGTTGGAATTTCTGGGGTTTCTTCGATTTGTTACTTTTGAATTGCACAATCAATTTCTGGGGTTTCTTCGATTTTCACTTTGAATTGCACAATCAAGAGAGAGGGCTAGGTCTTTCTCGGATCTGACTCTGTAAGGTTTTTGTTGGTGCCTCTCTCTATGGTGTGTCTCAATTGACTGAACCACCTTTGCCTAATATACCCACGCATAATATGCTTCATGGGGTTAATATCTACCCAACCTCCTAGTTTAAGCAACTTCTGCTTGATCAGGTTATGCAACTCTTATGGATATGGGGCAATTGGCTGCGCTGGCATGCGCATGAAATGAGAAAAGGAGGAGCTCAATTGGGTGTTTGGAGAGACCAATGCTGTAACAAACAGCCCAGCCATGAAATGAAAAAAGGAGGAGGAGTTCAATTAGGCGTTTGGAGAGACCAATGCTGTAACAAATTACAACAACGCAGCCATGAAATGGGAAAAGGAGGAGCTCAATTTGGCGACCAATGCTCTAAGAAACAATGCAACCATGAAAATGAGAAAAAGAGGAGACCAATTGGGTGTTTGGAGAGACCAATGATGTCAATAGCCAAAAAGATTGATGGGCGACCTGACCTGACCTGTACATGGAAAACCACCTAATGCCTCCTCACATGTGAACATCCTCAACACTTATGTTAACACAAACCGACTAAAACCGACTCAATTGGAAAAACTATTCTGCAATGGAGATATTCTTAAACTGCACCAAGAAATAGAGAAGAACAAGGCCATTCACAAATCGTACTAACCTTGCTTCATACTTCATTTGCTATTGAAACTCTCCAAAATGGTTGTTCCAAAAGAGCTCTAAACCCCTCATTCCCAGCTGCAAAAGCACTGGAAACATCTGCTCCAGCTCCTGTATATAAAATCCCAACTCATCAAAAAAGGGTCGACAATAAATCTAAAAATAATTCAAGAAAAGAAAATATTGCACTCACTGATTTGTTGATCAATTTGGCCCTTCAACCACCCGTGCATATTCTTCTCAGCTGGGACTTTCTCTCCCAATTAACAGACACACAAACACAACAAACATGTACACAGACACATGACACAAACACAACAAACATTTGCACACTACACAGGACACAACCACAACTAAACTACACAGGACATTGATACATACAATACAACACTACACAAAACAGAACAGAACATTTATGGAGCGCTCCATAAGACATGCAACTTTACATCAGAGTCTGCTTGAGAGAGAAAGAACACCCATGTTTTACCTGTAGATTCAACAGAGAGAACAATTTGTGAGGAGGTTACATAAAATCACTCAATCGCCCACTGCCTTTCCCTGCTTAACCAATTGAATAAACAGAGAGATTGACAAAGAAATTAGAGGGAACATAAAATTACCGTCCATGAATAATCCACTCCATCGCCCTCTGACTGCAAAAAATTTGATCACCTCCTCTTTCTTGGTGGAGCTGAATTTCCTCCTCTCTTCATCATAATCATCCATCCCTCTCAGTCTCAGCCGCGCCAGAATTTTGATCACCTCCTCTTCGTTGGTGGAGCTGAATTTCCTCCACTCATTCTTTCTTCATCACAATCACCGATCCCTCCCATGCGCACCAGTATATAATGACTATGGCATGCATGAGTTTTATGCTTCCTTTTTTGAACCGTTGCCTTAAAATTTAGCTTTAACCTAACCAATCTTTTAATTACTATACATGAAACCAATCTTTTAATTATCAATCTTTTAACTCACTATTACTATTTATAATTTATGATATCGCTGTAATTCTTTTTTACCGGCTGGCTTTTTCAGTTCTCTGTTTTTTAGGTCTTTGTTGGCAACCACAGTACTAGGTCTGAAGGGGTGTGCCATTCTATATTCTTATACACCTGGCGACCCATGTGTATATTCTAATTTGTGCAATTCAGCTGCAGAAAAAAAATAAAGCACCACCAATAAACAACTTGACCACATCCTGCAGAGAAGGGCCGCCAATAAGCTTAGTTTTTTGGACAGCAGGGTGGTATTGTAATTTCAAAAGGTGCAGTTGATGGCTTTTAAGATTTATCTATTCGAATCCAGAGGATTGCTAACCCAAGCCATATGGATTATAACGTAAGATTTGGCCGCTGTCCAAAGTCTTTATAGGTTAATAAATTGCTTTTTTATTTATATATTATTTTTTATTAATATTTTTAAAATGAAAATTTTGTTAATTTAAATTACAAATATTTTATTTCTGGGTTGTGAGGTAATGTGGGCTTTATAGAAGTTAATAAATTGCTTTTTTATTTATACATTATTTTAAAAAGAAAATTTTGTTAATTTAAATTACAAATATTTCATTTTTGGTTTATGAGGTAATACAATATGGGCTTTATCGAAGTTAATAAATTGTTTTTCTATTTATACATTTTTTATTAATATTTTTAAAAAGAAAATTTTGTTAATTTAAGTTACAAATATTTCATTTCTGGTTCTTGAGGTAATATGGGTTTTAAGATCACGGAGTTGTTTTTAGTGTGACTTTTTGGACTTTCTCGTGCCGGAATCTGTGGAAAAATTTGAGGTGAAATCTTGATTTCCATCAAAATCACCACATTTTGGTTCCAAATATTTTGATTATTAAAATTGATTGTAATATTATTCAAATTTTGAAATAAAAAACTTCAAATCTATTTTCTTTTCCAAATATTATAGTAATTTTTTTCTTAAAAATTAAATAATTGTAAATATTTTCTTTTAATTTGTTACCAGTTTTGAGATCACTCACCAGTCTAACTTGTACTTTTAGTTGCTTCAATCCAAAGCATTCATTACTCAAAACCTCCTGAAAGTTAATTATAAATATTTTAGTTATTTAAATCAATTATAATATTATTTAAATTCTTAAATTAAAATTATTAAAGTTGGGTGTATATAAATATATAAAAATATATTTTGATGACGGCTAAATAAAAATATATTGAGGGGTCGTTAGAGCAAGTGAACATGATCACTCTCACATCCAAGTTGACTACTTTCTTTCGAGAGCATCCCAACCTAGCTCTTTCTCTTTATAGATTCGAAGAAAGGTCTTCTCCGATGAGCCTTATCCAATCCAATTTCATATTGATGGTGGGTTTTTCAGAGCTAGTTCTCTGTTTCTTTCCATATATACTTATGGTATTATTATTATCTTTTATGTTAATTTTGAATTTCCATAAATATCTCTTGTTTAATTTCTTTTTTTAAATCTATTTAAATAAAATATATTTTAATAAAATATTTCTAATTAATAATCACTTTTAAATATTAAAGGATATGAAATGGACACAATCAACACTATGAATTTAAGATGTCCTTCATGTTGTTGGGGATTATGAGATTCATTCAATTGGTTCAACTCAGATTTTGCCAATTGGTTCTCCACCTAGATTTGCAACTCGATCCCAACCCAGTGGTGGATATGTGGCTAGGTAGTGATTTACGCATTGTATGTCTAGTTTACTAATTGAAATGATGCCCAAACCAAAAGTGTCTCATTTCCCTCGTAAAACACTTCATGATGCACTTAGCGTCTAGTTTCTGATTAACGCATTGTATGTCTAGTTTACTAATTGAAATGATGCCCAAACCAAAAGTGTCTCATTTCCCTCGTAAAACACTTCATGATGCACTTAGCGTCTAGTTTCCTCGTAAAGCGCTCCATGATGCAGTTAGTCAAATGCTCCATATAATGCTCGAGTCTTAGCCTCGAAGCTCGGTAGCTCCATATAAGGTTACCTCACTCACACCTTCTCAAGATAACGTATTAATTTGTTTCTTTCTAAATGG
>APFE030299774.1:0-29640 GCA_000404065.3 Pinus taeda
AGAAATAATACTTCATTTCAGTAATATTGAATACTGAAATATGTTTACAAACATTATGGAAATAAATTAGCGTAGGTGATGGTAGCGTATCTCTGAGAAGAGATCTGGTGGCGACATGCCTTTGAATTGTGTTACAATGAGGATCAAGGGCCTATTTATTATTGAATAACAAGGGAAAACCCTAAACAACCAAAACCCTAACCCCAAGAGATGGAATGACAAGAGTTGGAACGGTCCTTATTTATTTGTTTGTTTGATTTTGGAGAAGAGGAAAAAAGACACCTCCTCCATTTTCAAATCAGATTGGTATCAGAGCATAATCTGACCAAGTTGCAAGAATGGGCAAGAAGAGTCTCCAAGAGCTAGGGAAGCTGAATTTGGCTCTTCGTATGGAGAACATTTAGTTGAGAAGAATTTTAGAGATGGTTGAAGAGGGGAAGAGGCATATGCACCTTCATTTGCAACATGTGCTTGAAGAACAAATTGTTTAAAATTCCACTCCCATGACAAAAAAAGGAACCTCCAGAATGAAACTAGTATGTGGTCATGGTTCAAATAGTGGTTATGGACCATATGAGGAAGATGATGCATGTGAATTTTGAAAGCATCTCCAATATTCTCACCATATTCCAGTGGATAAGAGTGGGTGGCTAGAGCCATCTACAATGTTGTTGTCATCATCAGAAGTTGAAACAATGAATTGCAAGTTTAAGGAGGTAATAAGAATTTCAAGTAAAATTCCTTTTGTTTATGTGCATAACACCTCTTTTGCAGCATTTAAGCAACATACCAAAGGTATTGGTATGAAGTTTTTTTCCAAGATGGGTTATGAAGGAGGAGGCCTCTGCATAAATGACCAGGGTATCACCAATCCAATCATGGTTGAGGAAAGACAAAAGAATCAGGGGTTGGGATATGGTCAAAGGAAGTTTGGAGAATGCTCTAAACGGTTTGAGGCACATCAACCATCTGAGGATGAGATGTCACCACCACCTTGTGACAATGTTCATTTGTCTCCGTAGCAAACTAAATGCTTGAAGGGACCATGTATGTCATCGTCCACTCCACTCCGTCAAAGCTGCAGTCCAAGAGACAAGTATAAATCTCATGGGTGTTTTCCAATGCATCGTAATTTTGAGTACTTGTGGAATAAGTACCCTTGTACTTTCTTTGATGCATTTGACCATTGTGTGGTTGACTTTGAGCAATGCATAATAATGGTTAAAATAACGGATCAGATTCTAGGAATCAAGCATAATGATTCTCCTTCACATGAGAGGAGTCACTTCTTTGTCGGTAAGTAAGAGAAATTTATTTTGTACCCATTGCAAGATGCATGGGCATGGAAATGAACGCTTTTGGAAATTACATCCAGAGCTTCATTCCAAGAAGAGAAAAGAGATTGTGAAATATAATGCACGGGAAACAAGAGGTGGAAAAGAAGACTCAAAACAATGCTAAACAACCTTCAAGGCAAAGATGATGCAAAAAGAGAACCCATAAGCCTAGGAGAGATAGATATTGGGTAGACTTGTTTGTAAAGTTGCTTTGTAAATTTGTGATTACTTGTTGTTGTTTCCCTGCTTGGGTACTTTCGTAAAGTGAACAATAATAGTCACTATGTGCAACAAGTAAGATTTTTTCATTGATGTTATGTATTGGCTAGTTATAAGTCCACATGTTCAAGGACTTTTGGAATGTACAAGTTGTTGTCCAAGTTTGTCTATAAGTTTGTCATGTACTCACTGATGCAAGTATTCGATATGAAACTTGTTGTGAGTAGAATCTTTGTTTTAATATTGTACAAGATGACTATGTCTTTGTAGGCAACGCTAATTATATCATTGAAATTTTGTAGCAGTGTACTTTTTATGTAAAAGTTCTGTTTGAGGATGGTAAATCAAGTTTATGTTGCTTCTGATTTCCAAGATGGATTCAAGTTTGTCTTCAACCGTTTAACTTCAAGGTGAAGTATATTTTGAGCCATACAAAGATGAGATTAAAGAGAATGTTAGATTCCACTCGTCAATATTCTTGTCCTGCAACAATTATAAGAATATTGCCTCAATTCTTAACAGGACAATAGGTCTTCACGGGGAAGATAGGTGAAGTGCCTTGATTGGGGCTTGAAGGGCACCAATTGAAAAGTAAGCATTTTGGATTGAGTTTTTGGGTGATTTTGAGTTTTAGTGTAGGTTTTAACCCCGTACAGAAATTACCTGCATACGAATTCTAAATCACACAAAAATAAACAATGCGAGAGCATAACACATAAAACACATATACACAGAGATTTCCCATTGGATCCCAAAACCGAGACTACCAGCTTGATTTTTCATTATGTTCCTTTGAATGTTACAATACATATTTATACATGCCGAAGCATCCAATACCATGGACCGAAAACCATCGCGTCCAAAACCATAGGTAGTTTTGCCCAACCTAATATAGGGTCCAATTTGTTTTTTCCCAGGGCGCTACCCCAAACCCCGTAGAGGGGGGCTACTCGCCCCTCGGACAGGGGAGGATGCCACCCCCCTTGTGACCCCCTCGCTGCAAAATCGATGCAATGAAGGGGGGGCTTTGCACCCCCTCTAACCCCCCGGGTCACTATGTAGGTTAGTCGTGGAAAGAATATAACACAGCCCAACAATCTCCCACTTGTTGTTTTCTTTCCACAAGGGGCCACAGGAGAGCTTAGTCATTTTTCCATCCCTGAAACGCCCATTGTTTCTCTACACCAAGAGAAATCTTTTCTCAGAGCTCAAACAATTTTGTTCAATGCATCTGCAGTATTCTTCAAAGTCACCTTTACCAGCACACCTTTGTCTTCTATCATAATCCCTCACAAAGTGAACTAAACATCAATGTGCTTTGTCCTTTGAATGATAAGCAGGGTTCTTTGCCAAGAAAAATTAACAATTTGCTATCACAGCTATTCCTATAGCTCCCTGTACTAACCCATACTTGAACACAATCTCTGGCAACGAAACTGCTCCTCTGCTTGCATGAATTGGCGCCATTACTCCTCTGTAGTTGAAGTGCCACTACAGATTGTTTCTTACTCATCCCAACGACTGGCCCCTCAAATAGGTTAAACACTACCCAACTCTGTACTTCTCTGATCCAGAATCTCCAACCAGTCTGCATAACAATAGCCATGAATATCCAACACTTTGTTCCAATCCTGGTCTTCCTTGTAGCACAAATATCACTAGTGGCACGCAAATACCTAAAAACCCGCTTTCACTACTATCTAGTGCTCCTTCCCTGGTTTTGACATAAACCTGCTCAATACTCCCACTGCATGTGCAATGTCTGGTCTAGTATAGACCATTTCATACATCAAGCTACTGACTACACTTGCATATGGAACACGGGACATGTCCTCTTCCTCTTCTTGTGCCTTGGGACACTGTTCAGCAGATAACCTCACACCTACAAGAATAGAAACCTTCACCAGTTTACTATCCTGCATATTAAACCTCTGTAGTATTGTCTCGACATACTTTCTCTGGTTTAACCAGAGCTTCCTCTTTGCCCGATCTCTTTTAATTTCCATGCCTAAAATAAAGTTTGCAGCACCGAGATCTTTCATGTCGAATTTAGAGGACAATTGGGTCTTCAAATCCTGGATAATTTCTTTGTCATTTCCAACCAGTGACATATCATCCACATACAAGACCAGATAAATAACACGGTCACTAATTAATTTAAAATACACACAGTGATCTGCTTTGCTTCTGGTGAAGCAAAGTCCCCGTATAAATGTATCAAATTTCTGATACCACATCCTTGGTGACTGTTTTAACCCATACAGAGACCTCTTTAACTTGCATACCAGTTCTTTCTTACCCTTCACTGCAAATCCTTCAGGTTGCTTCATGTAGATTTCCTCTTCCAGATCCCTGTGAAGAAATTTTGTCTTCACATCCATCTGTTCTTGTTAATGACGTAAATCCCCTCTGCGGACAGAGGCGATCCCACTAGCCCGATAGGGGTCTAGCAACAATCAAACACGCTGCACGCAAGTTCCTAATTGCATAATTAAAAGGTTGATCAGAAAGATCTACCTGGAATCCAACGCTATTGTTCGTGGAAGAAGTGTCGCTCCTGTCCTTTAGCTTTGGCCGGTCACTATCCTTGCGTTCCGCGCGTGGACACCTGCACAAACAAAGAACAATCCCACACAAGCGTAAAATCTAATATCATGCAATTATATATCAGTCAAGCAGGATATAACTCAAATATTATCAGACAAATACATGAGTGGAACCATAATAACAGTCGCTTATCATTCAATAAAAGAAGAGAAGGATTACAACCAAATAGGCTTGACGCTGAAATCTCCTCAAACTGGGTCAGCAGCTAGTCAGGCCTTGCAAAGTCACCTCCTCCCTCTCAGTATTCCGGCAGCATAACTCTTCGGTGGCTTTCAATTCTCACTATAAACTTAGCTTGCAAAACTCAAACTCTATCACTTGTCACTCCAAAAACTAAAAACTCCACTAGCAAACTTGCAAAACTAGCCTGTTCAATGTGGGGAGACATGCATTTATAGATGGAGGAGAAGAAATATGCATTGCATCTGGACACCTTCTGAGGATTTGGCATTGTCCCAGAATAACCATTGAGCTGGGTTGTCATGGATAGAAAAGACGACACTCAACTGCTTTTATGGGATTTTTCCTCAGAGAACTGGATGAGTAATGGAGGAAAAAACATTCCAGTGCGCGCTGGCCAAAAATCATGCCCAAATTGTGTGGCGCGGGCCTTGCTCTATGAAAGAGCGTCTATGGACGCGCCCTCTTTGGAGGAACTGAGCCATTGGCGCGGGTAAGACACTGTGGTGTCGTGCTAATGGAAATAGGGCACTCTCAGGATGCAGGTGCATCTCACCCTTTTCTTAATTAAAGAAAAATCCAAGTGGAGCATGAAGACATGGACCAGCTGAGCTGAATAAAGGGAAAAACAGAGAAAATCTCCCTTAAAGCAGTTAAAGAAAAAAAATTAAAGAGAGAATGGATAAGACTAGATAGACTTCCTATTATTAAATAGCCATCACGCTTTTTGGAGAGTTTTTGTGGAGAAAAATCAGAAGAGGATAGGATCGGTCCTTCATAAGACTTTTTATATAAATGTGATGCAATAGGGGTGTAATAGATATCTTATTTTGTGAAGAAAATTGTGGGTGGGCAAGATGTAGCCGAGCATGAGTTCGTTTTAAGGCTGAAAGGCCTTAACTTTGTAATTGTTCCGTAAATATATAAAAGTGTGTTTATGTTCTATGTTAATTGTATACACTATGTGTTTTATAAATGAGTCAAAACTTGTGTTCTGTAAATAAAAATGGTGTTGCAGGCACTCGGCGACGGCTGCATGAATGTTCAAATGAGAGCAAGACAGACCATAACGGTGAATTAATTAAAAGGCTTCCCAAAGATTGGGTGGGTCATAACCCACAGGTCCAGGATCAAGATTTTTAAAGAATTTGGGATTTTCGGCAACCCCCAAAATCTCATTTTCATCAGTTGGTATCAGAGCAGGGAAAGGATTCCTGAGAGAAGAAAGAAGAATGTGAACAGAAGGGGAAAGAGGTACAGCTATGTTAAAGTTGGAGAGTTTATGCAGATGGTGGTAGCAGAAGGTGAGAAGATTTGCAGCAACCTAGAGGATGCCAAAAGACCGAGTGCGAAGGGCTTGGTGAGGTATTGTGTAACAGAGGAGGCTGTTACTGCAGAGGTTGGTTGCAGCTCACAGTTATAGTGAAGGAATGCAGTGGATAAAAGTGCTAAAGACCAGGAGAAGAATATGACCAGGAGGTCATAAATTTTTGTGCCTCGGGAGTCTGATGCAGGTGCATCTCACCCTTTTCTTAATTAAAGAAAAATCCAAGTGGAGCATGAAGACATGGACCAGCTGAGCTGAATAAAGGGAAAAAACAGAGAAAATCTCCCTTAAAGCAGTTAAAGAAAAAAAATTAAAGAGAGAATGGATAAGACTAGATAGACTTCCTATTATTAATAGCCATGCATGCTTTTTGGAGAGTTTTTGTGGAGAAAAATTAGAAGAGGATAGGATCGGTCCTTCATAAGACTTTTTATATAAATGTAATGCAATAGGGGTGTAATAGATATCTTATTTTGTGAAGAAAATTGTGAGTGGGCAAGATGTAGCCGAGCATGAGTTCGTTTTAAGGCTGAAAGGCCTTAACTTTGTAATTGTTCCGTAAATATATAAAAGTGTGTTTATGTTCTGTGTTAATTGTATACGCTATGTGTTTTATAAATGAGTCAAAACTTGTGTTCTGTAAATAAAAATGGTGTTGCAGGCACTCGACGACGGCTGCATGAATGTTCAAATGAGAGCAAGACAGACTATAACGGTGAATTAATTAAAAGGCTTCCCAAAGATTGGGTGGGCCATAACCCACAGGTACAGGATCAAGATTTTTAAAGAATTTGGGATTTTGGGCAACCCCCAAAATCTCATTTTCATCAAAAAGATAAATGAAAAAATTATTTTACAGTTATGATATTATTTTAATGGCTTTTGCAAATATTTTGGATATTATTTTTTATTGGAAAAAATTATGAGTTTTGGTCTATGAGAATGAAGAGCTTCTTGCGGGCACATGAATGTTGGGAAGTTGTGGAGAATGACTTCATAGAGCCATATCAAACAACTCTACAAACCATGTCTAATACCTAAAAAAATCAGCTTGTAGAAATGAAAAAAGAGGAGAACAAAGCCAATTTTTGGATCCATAGTTCAGTAGATGATTCAAATTTTCCTAAGATAATGAGAGAATTTAGTGCAAAGCAAGTTGAGAATATTGTTGATTTATCATATCAAGGTAATGAAAAAGTGAATATTGTGAAGCTTCAAACCCTAATGAAAGAGTTTGAAACGTTGAAGATAAAGGAGGAAGAGAACACTGGCCAGTTCATGGCCAAAGTGATGGGAATTGTGAATCAGCTCAGCACTCATGTAGAGACAACTGAAGATCAAAAAAATGTGGAGAAAGTTCTCAAGATCCTACTTAAGAAGTTTGAGATGGTTGTCATTGCGATAGAGGAATCCAAAGATCTATCCAAACTAACAATAAAATAATTAATGGGATCTATTTTGTCTCATGAATCAATAATCAACATGAAATATGAATCCTTAGAACATGCATTCAACCTGTAGGAATCCATTGTAGAGAAATAGGTATAAGAAGTAGAGACAAAGGTGAAAGAGGTAGAGGTAATCATCAAGCAAAAGAAAGAACTATATCAGAACAATTGATACAATCAAATCAACCTATACTAGAATAATCAAGGCAATCAAATCACCCTAGACATTGTCAAACTCATAAGAGGAGAGAAAAGAAGATGGACAAATAAGTCTAAGGTATGACTTTACTTCTACAAAAAATATTGCTACTATGAAATTGAATGTAGAAAGAAGCAGTTAGATGTGAACAAGAGTAGAGAAAATGTTTCCAAAAGTAAAGAAGGAACGTCTAAGTCAACGTTCATCTCATGTCAAATAACTAAAGAAGATAAAAATAAGGATCTTTGGTTGTTGGACAATGGTTGTATCAATCACATGACACGTAACAAGAAGTTGTTTACTAGTATTGATAGCTTTGTTCAATTTGAAATTACTTTAGGAGATGATCATCATATGAATTCCATAGGAAAACTTTTTGTATTTGTCCTGGATAAGAAAAATGAGAAGAAAGATATTATTTATGTCTTTTATGTATGAAATATTAAGAATGACCTATTAAGTATTGGACAGTCGGGTCAACATGGCTATGATTTTAGATTTAATGACTCCACATGCACAATCTTAGATAAATCCCCTAGTAAAATACTTGTTACGAAGGCCCAAATTGATGCAGGAGCATCTAGCTGACAGGTCATCATGACAAAAGGTTGTTTGGTCTCTGAGAGGACTGAGAAGGAAATTGCTAAGTGAAAACTGTAGTTGTTTTGTTGTTGTTGTTGTTGTTGTTGTTGTTGTTATTTTAATTGAGTAAAGAACAATATTTAGGAAGGTAGAGGATTAATTAATCAAACTATTGCAAGTAATTATTTTTATTTTCATGTCAACTTTTACAAGTTGTAACGTTGGACAATAAACAGTTTTTGAACTAAAAAAAAATGTAACCAACAGTAGTTAGGAGAAAACAATTTCCAGACAATTATTGAAAAGAGACAAAATGCAATTGTAAGAGGTTCGACTTTTTGAGAGAGAGAAATCTAATAAAATATCTCTGAGCACACAAAATATTTTCTAATATCCTGTAACTGTCTATCATCCTGTTAAACTGCCTGATACAGGGAAAGAACATTCTTTGTTTTTCTTTTTATTCGACAAGCATGTACACATATATGGTTCTATTTGTATGGATTAAATCAGGTCAATAAATCAAAGCAAACCTGCAAACATAACTACGGAGTACGTTGCAGAAACGAGGGCGTACAATTCCAGAATTTGTCAATCAAAAGAGTGCAGAGGAATCCTAGACATTTTATTCATTTCGAGCATCAAGGACATAGATAGAACGCATGCATTTCGAACAGTAAAGGCAGACAAGTCACATAGGTATTTTTGAAGAATAAACCCTCTCTGTTTTATTTACAAAAATAATCACAGAACCTTTGTTCTAATACATACAATCACAAAACCCCTGTTCAAATATACATATAGTCCATGCGAATAACACTGTACAAATACAGATGAGTTTGTCATAGTAGACGGGCCTAGAAACCTTGACCGAGAAACGAACTACAACAACTATCCACAACCGAGATAATGCAAGCCAAATAGACCTTGACTACATACAACCAGGCTATCAAAGAAAAAAGGGTCTCCACAATAGATTGCTGAACCCTAACTAACGACGGGAATAAAACAAGTTACAAGATGACAAGGAACGACCCTACTTGGGTCTAGCCAATACCCCGAGGAGCCGAAGTTAAAACCCTCCAGAACAAACACACTTGTAATGACAAACATCAACGACAATTTGTGAGCATTCTGTGGCAGAGAAAGAAGAGATCAAAAGAAAATAACGAGACAAGGGTTCAAACTTACCTTACAGAGACAGGGCACCTACATTGCAGTTACCAAGGGTCACTCTGCTCACGAAGGAGCAAGTGCGCCAGTTAAAAAGCGTGAAGAGGAGAAAAAATTGATAGCAGGGACCAAAAACTTACCTTGACATTGCGGAAGAAACCGAAGCTGAAGTCCCTAAGACCACAACCTGTCCACGAAATAGAGAAATGTAACCAGAGAACTCAATTATCAGTTCCACAGAAGAAATCCAGACAAGAGCAGTTGCATAGCCCAGCTAAATAACTAGTATCAACCTTGTACATAGAAAAGTTACAAATCCTAACAAGCAAGCTATTGTCCATAACTCAGCAGAGAGATTAAGCGTTAGATGGAGAAACAAACAAGGAAAAACCAGTGTCAAATAAGAGTCCCTTACCAGACGGAGAAGCCAAACAAGTTTCCAAGTCAAGAGCTGAGCCAGAATACCAGAGGCGACATAATATTTTACAAAGAAAACTGCACAGAAGAACCATATTGTAGAACCTTCAACCTCAACAGCTCGACGAGCAAAATTACGAGGAGATAGGGTTTGAGGACCTCTTACCAAGGCGGGAGTGAAGTTTTCGAGGAGTGGACACTTGTCCAAAAACCAGTGGCGCGGGTACAAATCATAAGTGCGGAACCCAAATCAATACTAAATCATTGTAATCAACCGCAAAATGAACAAATATCACATTTAATCAAACTACCCATTATTTAAATTCATTCATAATCCTTTTAATAACGTTGGTAAGTGTGACAAAGGGGTTGGAGCAATCACAAACGACTAAGAATAAATTATTCTCTTTGAACCTAAGGAGTGTATATATGTCACAATTGTATGCACAAAATGTATCAAGAATATATGAGACTTGTTTATGGCATCTTAGGTATCATCACCTACCTTTTAGAACTCTTAATCTCTTGCAAAAATAATCAATGGTTAAAGGATAACCCATATTAAATGAAAAAACCAACACTTGTGAAAGTTACATTATTGGAAAGCAACAAAGAGATATATTTCCACAAGTCTCTTATAGAGCCAAGGATCTTCTAAAACTTGTCCACACGAATCTATATGGACCTATGCAAACTCAATCTATTGGTGGAAGATTATGTTTTATAACACTTATTGATGATTTTAGCAAGAAAATTTGGGTATGTTTTTCAAAAATAAATTAGAGACACTCACAAAGTTTAAATAATTTAAGGTTGTAGATAAAAAGTAAAGTGGAAAAAGTGTCAACTTTTTCAAATAAGATGGCGGAGGAGAGTATGAATCAAAGGAATTCACAAATGTTTGTAGACAATAGGGAATTAGAATAAAGTTCACCACTAGATATACTACACACAAAAATGAAGTGGCTAAATTAAAGAATTAGACCATTATGAACATGGGCAAGAGTATGCTTAAAGCTAGAAATTTGTCCAATAATTTTTGGGTTGAAGCTATTACTTATTCAATCTACATATTGCACATATCTCAAACAAAAGAGTGTGAAAGGTAAAGCTCCTCAAGAAGCATGGAGTGGTACAAAGTCCAATGTATCTCATTTTAGAGCTTTTAGTTGTATTTCTTATGCATGTCCCATAAGAGCTATGGAGGAAAGTTAATATCGGGAATGAAAATTGCATTTTCATTGGATATCGTGAGCAATTGAAAGGCTACATACTATATAATATAATTACTAGGAAATTTGTAGTGAGTAGAGATGTAAAATTTGTAGAGGAAGATTCCTAGAATGATCAGGAGAATGAAGCTCTAGATACTATAAATCCATCTATCTCAATATATGAATAAGTGTAAATTCCCTCCACCAATATTTCCAAGGTTACAGGGGCAAAAACAAGAAGATAGTTCTTCTTCTGAGTCAGTAGATAGTAGTGAGCAATTGGAGAAATAATCATTCTTTAATAGTGAGTTATAACATTTGGTGAGAAATTAGAGTACAAGGAGATTAAGGGAAATATATGAGTAGTGTTATGACTTGGATCAACACAATAATTCTTCCTTATTATCCTATGTACTACTTATTTTGAAGAGGGGGTAAAAGAAGAGAATTGGGTATGTGTCATGAATGAAGAGATTGAAGCTATTGAAAGGAATGATACATGGGATCTTGTTAGTCTCCCAACAAATAAAGACAAAATTGGTGTTAAGTGGGTGTACAAGACAAAATTGGATAAGAAAGGAAAAGTATAGAAATATAAGGCAAGGCTAGTTGCCAAAGGATTTCCTCAACAAGAAATATTGAGTATGGTGAAACCATTTCTTTAATAGTAAGGTTGGATATTGTTCGAGATGAGTTATCCATTGCAGCTAAGAACAAATGACCACCATATGGATGTGAATTCATCGTTATTGAATGGAAAACTAGAAGAGGAAGTGTATGTTGATCAACCACTAATATTTGAAGTAAATGGACATGAGTACAAAGTGTACAAGTTGAAGAAAGTATTGCACAAATTGAAGCAAGCTCCAAAAACTTGGTGCAGTTGGATTGAATCATATTTACTAGACAAGGGGTTTAACAGGAGCAGTTATGAGTTGACTCTCTATAATAAAGCAGGTCAAAGTAAAATCCTTATAGTTTTTATTTACATTGATGACATGATATATATATGGAATTTGATGTTAGGTGATTTGAAAGATGCCAAAAAAAGAGAATTTGAGGTGACAGATCTTGGTCTCATGAAGTAATTTTTGGAATTGAAGTCAAGTAGTCTACTCAAGGGATTTTTATATCTCAACAAAAGTATATTGCAACTATCTTAAAGAGGTTTAGAATAGAAAAATGCAAAGCAACAAAGACACCTATTGCAACAGGAATAAAATTGAGCAAATAATATGATGGTCTTATATTTCATTCAATATTGCATGAGAGGCTTGTAGGCAACTTCAGGTACCTTACTACAACTATACCTAATGTTATGTATGCAATTAACTACATTTCTATATTTATGGAGTCTCCCAAGAAATCTCACTGGAGAGTTGGAAAATTGATTTTAAGTTATCTTGCAGGTACAAGTGATTATGGATCATGACACATAAGTTTTGAAGACGACATGCTTACAAGATAAACAAAGAGTGATTTTGTTGCTAGTGTTGATGATAGTAAAAACACTTCAGGATATGTTTTTTATTTGGACACAAATTTGATCTCATGGGCTTCTAAGAAACAATCGAATGTATTAATATCTTCCACAAAGGAAAAATATGTAGTATCTACTATAGAAACATGTCATACAATATGGCTAAGAATAATTTTGAAATATCTTGCACATCTGGAGAAGGAACCAACTTCTATCTTTTTTTACAATAGTTCAACAATTTCATTGCCAAAGAAACATGAGTTTCACAAGAAAAGCAAGCACATTGACACTCATTATCACTTCATTCATAAGCTTGTCAACAATGTTGATACATTTCTTAAAAGACGACAGTGGAAAAGTAATGTAGCCATCAAATTAAAATGTTAAGATCAAATATAGGAAGTGGATATCATTCAAATGATTTTCATGCTTTTTGCAGATAGTATGGAATCAAAAGATATTTTACAACAAAGTATAAACCTCAAGAAAAATTTGTACGAGAAATGAAAAACAAAACCATTATGAATATGATGAGAAGCATGTTGAAAGAAAAACATTTATCAACTAATTTTTGAGGAGAAGTAATAGCTTTCATTACTTATCTTTTGAAAAAATCAACCACTAAATGTGTGAAGAACAAAATCCCACAAAAAACATGGATAGACATGAGTTATAGTGAAACACACTTTAAAGTATCTTATTGTGTGGCATGTGATCATATGCCTAAAACATTGATACGAAAACTAAATGACATAAGTGAAAAGTGCATATTTCTTGGGTATGGTGATTAGTCTAATGCATATAATATAGTTACAAATAATGTAATAATCAACCAGAATGTTGAATTCAAAGAATATGAAGCATGATTTGGGAGTATAGAAATGACTATAACTATTGGAGTAGTAATATCTCATGCAAAAGATGAGGCAAAGGAGTAGATTGCACAAAGTGGACTACAAGGTTCACAAAACTAATCATCAGGGAAAAGTAATCTAACAAGAACTCCAAGAAGTTCTATTCAATGTAAGTCATCTAGCCCAATAGTCTAGTTTATTCCTATTTTGTAATAAATTAGTGAATTTGACCCCACAATTGCATCCCTAAGTTTTAGAAAAGATAAAAGCTTGAGAGAAATTTATGAAAATCTAGAAGTGCATTTAAATTTTGCATTGTTTAGTATACAAATCGCATGTTTTGAAGAAGAAATTTGAGATGAAAGATAAATGAGATCTTGTAGAATAATATAAGATAAATATTTCATTAGTGTAAATGGTTTTACAAAACCAAGTTTAATGAGAAAGGAAAATTTAGAAATTACAAGGCCAGATTGGTAGCAAAAGGTTTTGAGCAATAGCTTGGAAAGAATTATGATGGTATCTTTGCACTGGTTGCTAGTTCGAGTTTTTTAAGCCATAAAACTCAAAATAGGTGGAAAGTTGATCAATGGGATGTAAAGTCAACATTCTTAAGTGATATTTTAGAAGAAGAAGCTTATTAGAGAAACCACTAGGATATGTGATTAAAGTACATGAAGATGAAGTGTATATATTTCCAAAACCCTTTATAGGACTAAGCGAGCTCCTATATCTTGGGGTAGTGGGGATAATTATACATATTTAATAAGTAATAATTTTATCAAAAGTTACAGCGTGATCACATTATGTACAAAGGTGAAAAAGTGAGGTGAAACCTTGATTATTTGTTTATATGTTAACTATATGATTTTCACAAGACATTTGTATACAAGTTTAAATCAACCCTGGAATAAGAATTTCAACTTATATATTTGGGGTTAACAAGATATTTCCTTGGTATTGAGGTCATCTAATTGAATTTAGATTTTGTTTTGTTTCAAACCAATTATGCCATTGACGTGTTAAAGAGGTTCAAGATGAAATATAAACTGACACCAATTCCAATTATAATAGGAAAATATATCAACAAGGAGGATAAGGGATCCAATGTAGATCCAACTCTGTTTAATAAATTGGTTGGTAGCCTAATGTATCTAACTATCTCTAGTCCAAAAATGATGTATGTCATTAATTTAATAGGTTCATGGAGTCTGCAAAAGGCTTGGATTGGCAAGTGAGCAAAATTATTTTGAGATATATTGTTAGAACAACAATATATCATATATCATATTCCAACACTATTAATCATTCCTTGGGTAGATATATTACTAGTGATTTGTAGGTTGTATGTATGGTAGGAAGAGTACTTCAATAAATGTTCTCTATCTTGGTTCATGTCTGATTTCATGGGCATCTAAGAAGGATCTCATTCTGATGATCTCATTAGTAGAAGTTAAGATGCAACAACATAGCAACATATTGCCAAGTAATTTTGTTGCATAGAGTATTGAGTGATATTCAACAAGGACAAGAAGATCGTCTCCAATATATCATGACAAAAATTTAGTGATAGCTCTATCAAAGTACCATATCTTTCACAAAAAAGTAAGCATATTGATACTAGATATCATTTCATTAGATACATTGTAAGCAATAGTGAAATCTACTTGGAATTTTGTAAATCAAAAGACCAATTGGCTCATATATTTACAAATCCATTAGAAAGATATGTGTTTGAGGTTCATATAGAAAATCTAGGTGTTGTAAATGTTAAAGCACTTAGTAGTAGTAACTAAGGGGGGGCACTAGAATATTTTAATTACTCCTATTAACCAATTTAGAAATCTCTAAATGAACCATGATGTGAATCTTGAAGTTGATTTTTAGCTAAATCTAGTGTTATTATGAGCCCACATTTTTCATAACTCGTGATTCTTATCATTTTATTTCTTTGTAAAAGAACATTCTAAAATATTCTCCTATATGTCCATGGGGTCTTGGATAGACGGTGATCGGGTGCTATGTTAAGTCACTCCTTGATGTGAAGTCATTGGTCCAATTCCCCGCACCAATAGGGGTGATATATTGGACATGTTGAAGATGTAGTGTTGCCAAGCTTACAAAAAAAATATTCTCCTATATAAATCTATATCTTGTTTTTATGAAACAATACAAATATATGTGAAATTCATAAAACATATTAATAATTTACCATAAAATTTATAATAAATCTCTCTACCTTATTCTATGAAATACTTATTAATAAAAGCCATTTCATTTTCCCTTCATTGTCTCCAAGTTTATGTCTGTCAATAGAAAAGTATATGACAATAATTTTTTCATAATGCCATCATAGATCCATCTTAACTCTGGATCTACCAAGCGTTGGGAGGGGTCAGATCTCTAAAGATGCAAACACCTTTTTGAGTGTAAAACTTGAGAAAATGTTTACACCTCGAGAGATTTGATTCGTCCGAACACTTGGTATACACACACACAATTACATATATATGAGGCATTAGTTTTTAAAGTGTTTTATAATTTATTTATTTAATTTTCTAAGGTGATATAAAAGAGTGATCAAATCACTCAATATGCAAACCTATTTTTGAATGTAAAACTCAAGAAAAGGTTTGTACGTCAAAATATTTGATTCCTCTATTAAGATGGATCTATGCTCTATTAAGATGGATCTATGTTGAGCCTTAATAATATTATTTATATTTATCTAAATTTCACATCTCTATATAGGAATAATATTATTTATATTTATCTAAATTTCACATCTCTCTATAAAAATAATTGTTATTTTTTATTTTATTAAATTCTTGATCATATATACAATTACATATATATGGAGCATTTTTTTAAACATATTTTATAATTTGTTTAAGGGTAGTTTAAGGAGGCAACATTTTTTCTCACAAAACAATGAAAATTCTAGCACAATTTTGACGAAATCCAACAGGTATTTTTGGAAATCTGCATTACAATTGTGAATATTTAAGATTTTGGGTGCCCCAAGGGTTCCTAATGGTGTTGAGTCCATTTCCACCATTAAAAAATGAATCAAACACTTTTAGTGTCGATTTTTTTGAAGGAAAAAAAAAATCGCAAGATTTCGACGAAAATTTTGTTATTCGGGCGAATTGTTGCATTGTTAGAAAATGCCATATTTTAATGTGATATGCATAACATTAGAAAATAGCATATTTTAATGTGATCTTGTAAATATTAAATTTTTATATGTGTATTAATTAAATTTAAATATTACATTCTAAAGCCCATTGGGGCAGAATAGACGATGACAGGGTATTTTGTTAAGGCACTTCATGATGAAAAGGTCATTGGTTTGAAACCTGTGGGAAAATTTTCATCCATGTTAAAGAGTTGATGTGGCTCACGTTGCGTGTGATCTCTAGGTGATTTGATGGCTTAGATGCCCCTAGGTAGTGATTACTCAAGTCACAGGTTAGACATACCAATCATGTCAGAACTCACATTACCTAACAAAAAGAAATTACATTCTAAAATATATTAGTTATCAATATGAATCATTATATATATTATATAATCTATCTATATATTATATATATATATATATAATATTATATATATATATATATATATATTATATATATAATATATATATATATATATATATATATATAATATAATATTATATTAAATTTATTAAGTTTTTATATGTTATAAATTACATATTCTAAAATATTATGGTTATTCATATGAATTGTTTTTTTTTTAATATTGATGAGTGATATTTTATAAATTTTGCATGTGGAATGCAATCAAAATTCTGGGAGATTTACAATGAGTTCTAAGAGTTGGTTCATCCTCATAAGAAGGCAAAATTAGAGAACGATAGTCATCTACATACAAGCTACCAGCCACATACATAGTACTAAAAGAATTGCAACTATATAGCTCACAAAATTGGTCAGAAAATAAGGCAATTCTACAAAACTTTGTCATTCTCTAGAGCGGGGGGGGGGGCGGAGTCTATTGACATCGCCTCAAACTGATCTATACCTATGTTTCTTCCATAAATGTGCTAACATGCTGCCTATTAAGAGGAGGAAAGATCATTCAATTAGCTACGGAGAGAGTCGATTTCATCATTTTGCCTATCAATTTGCACCTAAAACCTTTGCATTCTTTTGAATAGATCTATATACATTTGTGAGATCTATACTATTGAAGAGAGTGGTCCACTGGGTGTGTGTTGACACGGGGATGAGGGCAAAGGGGGCACAAACCTGAGACATTTGGAATGCCCTCACTCTCTTCTTGTTGGTTGTCACTATCCATTAAATACTTATAATAGTGTGTCGTATGTTTTTTTTGTTAATTGACCCACAGAGTTTGGAATGCCCTCACTCTCTTCTTGTTGGTTGTCACTATCCATTAAATACTTATAATAGTGTGTTGTATGAATTTTTTGTTAATTGACCCATAGAGTTTGAATGCGAAACTACTCTAGACTTAACTCTTCATTATCAAAGCGATTACCAATCAAATTGCCCTATATACAATTATTAATATGAATTATTATTATTTTAATTTTGTATATATATTAGGACTTAAAAAAAAAATGGTTTATAATTTTATTACTAAAAAAATTATAATATATAAAATTGAATAATAAAATTTATTATTATTTATTATTATTATATTATTTAATATAATATTCCTAATATTATTATATATTTTCTATATTGAATATTACACCTCCCTATTAATCATTGTAGGACCTCTTTGCCCACTAAGGTTGAAATCCCATTTTAAGAAACGGTCCATATCTTGAGGTAAGCGCATTAACTACCAAGTTTGGTTAAAAATAAAAGCGGTTGTGAATTTGACTTTTACAAAGAGCTCAGAACAATCCTTTTGCTTTTAATTTCAATGGTAACATAGTATAACAGGTGACAGGTTTTCCAGAATGAGGTAACCATTGAAAAGTGTGCCTAGAAAGTCTAATAACGTGAAAAATTGGATCTTTCTATACTCATATTAAATTTTTATTTAAAATAAATCTATGCTAATTTAACCTTCAATTTATTTAATTTAAAAACCATTAAAAAATATTAAAATAACTTTTATGATTATCTTTATCTACTGGCATGTGGTCTACGGCTTCAAACCCTCTTGCCCCACGCCCATACGGTTCTATCTGATAATCCTGAAAGTAACCCATGGTTTTAAAAGAAAAGTAATCGGATGCATTACATGACGATTGCACATACGTTTAGACAACAATAGACCTAAAGGAAACTTCATTAATTTCCAGCACGCTGAATAGTGTGCGCCCCGACACTAAATGTCACAGAGAATCGCGTGGTCACATGAACTGGTTGGTATGCCGTCGGTTCGTGGGTCAAGACAATTTAGGTAGCACATGCAATTTTGGATTGGGCACAACAATGTCAAGCCGTGAGAAATTTTTTTGCAGCATCACCTCTTTTACAATTTTCCAAAATATGCTTCTTGTTGGTGAGTGTATGAGGTGTTTGAAGCAAAAGGATCATGTTGTGGTAAACATCGATTTCATATAGTAGTTGTGTAAAGAGGGACACAAGATAGTCAACATTCAAAATTGTATGTTGTAGGAATTGAATTATAGGCATGTTGATGTATTGAAAAATATATAGAGAAGTTATGATGATAAGACCTTTACAAAGAAAAAGTAGCAAATGTATGAGCAGGTTAATCTAAACATGAATATTAGACCATGTCAAATCATGTAGAAATATGTGGTTTTTTTTTATTAGTGAACTAGAAGATGTAGAATAGAAATAATAGAAATTAATTAGATTAATAGAATGTAAAAACAATAGGGAATTAAAGAACTAGAATACAACAAAATGTTATATCTGAGAAACATTTACTTACCTCTTTTAGGGGGCGACTTTTAATGAGCAAAGCTCTAATTACATTATACTTACAAGATATCTCAGTGCATTGCTTCTACTTCTTTATATAGTTCTATCTAATTCCTATTAACATTCTAGAGAAGGAACTTTCTAGTATGTGGAACCTTATAACAAACCTTCTTATAATTATTTCTTTCACACCACTAAATGGGGCTTATTTATTATAGATGATCTCCATATATAGAAACCTATCTATCTATTGAGATAGGGGTTGACATAGGACCCGAACATGGCTTCCCCCTTAAAATGCAACACTATCCTCAAGGCTAGAGATGAGGGAATTACTAAAGGATCTTTGTTGGTTCCCATATGACAATCTTAAATAGTTCATCTTTCCACTGTATTAGGACCTTTTCGATATTGCATTAGTAGAGATTAAGCTGTCTTTTGTTGAGTATAATCTCTAGCTACAATCAAATGGTACCTTTGTCATCAAGTTTTGGAAGGGTAGTTTGAATAGAGTAATTATATCCAACCACTTTCTTAAAGCAAGAGATATGAAAGATTAGATGAATTCTATAGTGGCTTGGAAGGTCCAATTTGTAAGGAAATATCCCACTATGTTTTAGGACCCTTTAGGGGCATAAAGTTTGGGAGCAAGCTTCTAGTGGTGCTTATGTTTGAGGGAGGTATACTTATAAGGATGTAGACAAAGGAACACTTGATCCCCTTTTGGAACAACACTAATAATCTTGCTACTTCAACTTGTTCCAAGCCATGACTAGATTATCCTCAAGAATGTGGATAATGTTATCTTGAGGTATGATGGTTTTGTTTACCTCCCACGCCTTCAAGACTTCGAGTGAGTAAGATAGTACTAATGCGGGATTTTGGAGATAAATTGATGTTGGGTGTAGGAATTGCAGTTCAACAAACTCCTTCAACACCTAATTTGTCAACCTGGGACTACGTAAGCTTAGAGGCATAGCACACAAAATGCCAAGAAATGATATGAACCTTCACTAAATTTATTTCTATCTTTCTTAATTACAATTTGCAGAATAAAAAAGATCACACGACAAATAATACCAAGAGAATTATGGTGCTAGAATGAAAAATAAAGTACTTTGTAGAAACTCGATAAAATGAACTTCAAATTGTCATGAACAATCCTGATCAATAAAAGATAAATATTTGATACTAAGTTCAGTGCAGTCATCGAACAAAGAAGTAATTAAATTATTAAGGACATTTGTCTTCATTGAAAGTTTTCCTTCCTGCATTGAACCATCGTTCCTGCACCGCAACGACGTTCCTATACTGAAGCGATGTTCTTGCACTGGAAGTATGTATTGTGCATGCATTGAAGATTTCGACGTTCATACAAGAGCTCTGGGTTCCTATACCAGAACACTCTGTTTTTGTACCATGATATCAGTTCCTGTACCAAAACAGAGGTTCCTGTACCAAGAAATTAGCGTCCCTGTACTGGGTTTCCAAACCATTTGCAGAAAATGAAAAGGGTGTTAACTAAGAATAAATTGCAAGGTGAAACAAAGCTGAGGAAATAAACATTCATAAGTAAAAGACTCTTTAACTAATCATACATTCATAAATGAAAGGTACTTTGAAAGTAAAAAAAATCCTTGCTAGAATAGGGAACTTCTTGCATGTGAAAAATAATTATCTGATCCAAATACAAGTAGACTTCTTCCCGAAATGACTGTTATTATGTAAATCAAATCTGCACCTATTATAAATAGAAGTTTCAGCTTAGAGTTCCCTTCAATAATTTCAGTGTTAAACTGAGTTACTTCCATAAGGGAAACGAGTGCAAGAACAAATCTATATAATGCAAATAGTGTTTCATTAAAGCTCATAAAGATAAATTAATTCAAAACTGAACTTTCATACTGAGAGTGCTTGGAAATGCCACTCAGAAATAAAACATGATTTGTAGAAGAAAGCAATGAACTTGCAAAAATAAACTACTAAACCTTCACTTGCAGAAATAAAAACGCACTGGTGCAAGTAACTAAAACGCACTCCTTTTGAAGAAAGGCATTTAAAAATGCATCAAAAGAAAGCAGGGTTAACACAAAAGGTAGGAAATAAACACACCCAAGCCTGCACACTTCGGATCTAAATCACACAACTTATGAAGAAGTCAAAGCCTGTTAACTATGAAAGAAAAAAATATAACCTTCTCAAACCATGCATAAAAATATGTTTAACACACCTCGAGAAAAAGGGAGAACGAACTGGGTTGGATGGGCCCTAGCCAACCAGCTCGTTTCCTTGCTACGAGATCTGGAACTTCAGGTACTTAAGTAATACATCACAAAGATATTAGAACAGGAAAATGCATAACTGGATTTGTCCTTTGTATTAAACTTCAAAAGTAGCAAATATACATCATGGATCCGAGATCCACCCAAAAAATATGGTGACACACAAAAGGATCACAGTATATGTCAAAAATTCCTTAGAGTGTCGGTACCTAGCTTCCACTAGAAACCTATTAAATATACATTCTCGGCTCAAGGCCGCAATAGAAAGTACAACAAAAGTTTATCTTGGGCCTCTCAGCTGTTAACAAAAGACTAAACAAGGGTTCTCAATCGAAGCCTTGGTCTTCACATCTCGCATATTCCTCTATGCTCCAAGCCCAACAAAGATGACTGATATTCTGGGAAAGAATCTGAGTAGTTTGTCAAGCTGTTTCGGCCGTAAGTGGTGAACCAAGTTGAAGTTGACAACAACCTTGGAAGTGCAAGAACGATGGACGGTACAAGAATCATTCCTGCACCAACCCATCTTCCACATTGATTAGTACTTTCGCCTTATCAAATTACCTTAGTAAAGAGAACATATATGTTGAAAAGGAAAATAAGATATTAAATCTATTTAATTAATAATTAAGTTCATATATAGCCCTTAATACGAAACCCATGAAAGAAGTGCAGGAATGAGTACAAGTTTAAGAGAAGTACAGGAATAAATAGGCTCCAAGGTTAAAACAAAGGCTTAGGTAGTGTGTTCGAGGTAAGATAAAGGTTAAAAATAGGACAATTCTGTTGACCAACAATTGCCTCAAAAGCAGTCATTTGAGTGGCACTAAGATAATTTGTATTGTATCAACATTCTATTCAAGGTTACAATTGAACCCATTAGGATTCATTCTATTGTAAAGCATCTCAAATATGATTCCAAGCACTAGTTTACAACTTCAATTTAACCATCAGCCTAGGAGTAATAAGCCATGTTAAGATTCAATTGAGTGGCCAAAATTGTAAGTGAAAGTGGTTTGGTCATAGTCTCATCAGAATGGATTGCACCATATGATGGATTTGAATGACATTATCCATGAATACTTTGAGTGATTTTGGAGGCTTTAAAGGGATGTTGTAGAGGGAAAAAATCATATTTGGAAGGTGGTCAACCACAACCATGATGATGGATTTATTTTAAATTTAGAAAAACTATATTGAATCCCACAAAACGTCATTCCATAAACTAGAAGGATGGGTAAAGGTTGTAGTTCACGTAGAGGTTTCACTATTTCTCCTTGTGCCATTGGAAAAGGTATCATTCTACCACAAAGTGCATATTTCCTTCTTCATTCTTTCCCAAAAAATGAATTTTTGATACTTACATATCTTTTTTGAAATCCTAAATGACCTATTCTTGGAGAAGCATAGAGTTCAAATAACACCATTTTGGATTTAGTCCTAACTACTTATTCAAATAAGAAAAACCTTTATATTGAAGTTCTTGATTTTGCAAGTGTAGCGCTAATATGCATGGGGTCATATTTGAATTTGTTATATTAAGTGAGTAGTTGTGGGGATCTACTAACCACTCTTTAGGGGCTTCATTCAACTAGCCAACTATTGTGAAGGAGAGTGAAAAAAGGGGCCCATATTCTTCATACTCTCAAGAGAGAGCATGTGCTACCACATTAATGTGGATTCAACCACTCATGAGCAATGTTCAACACAAGAGTGCAAACAATAAAATATCTAGTTATATTTTATTAAATGAAACACTAACTTATATTGCTTTATATAATAAAACTAAATCAACAATTATGGGAGACAAATGCTAACTAGATCCTAAGCAATAATAATTAAGCATAATAATAGAGATAACTAGAGAAATGATGGAAGAAGAGAGGGTGGAGGAAAAATGGGTAAGTCGCGATCAGGGCCGGTGGATTTTGCTCACGGGATTAGGGTTCATCGCCCACTATGCGCCGACACTGGGCCAGGAATCCTGCAACGATACGGACAGATCTAGAACCAGCAGAAAGTTTCCTCTTCCACTGAAATCTCCCTCTGGCTTGCCGAGGATCCGGCGGACGATAAGGGATTACTTGGCTGTTTTCTCTGCGAGCTGAATCTGAGCCGGACTTTTCTCTTATGGACGCGGCGCCGTCCTTACGATCCCTTTTCGTTCTGGACCGGCAGCCCGCCCCACAATTTCGGTTGGCTGTGGTGGCAACAAGTCATTTCCGGGTCGCTCTCTTCCGGCTCGGTCGTTCCCCTCTTACGTGGGGGTCTTTTGGCCCTGTTTCTTGATTTTTATGAAGGTTACATTCCACAGATCTGGTTTTTTATTAATCTGCTACAGCATTATAGCAGAGGATTTGAACGGCTGTTTACTAGTTTCTTTGGCCAAGCCGATCCCCTAGAGCCTTGGACCGCATTCGAGGCGAAAACGACCATTTTCAAAAGCAGAGATGGATCAAAATCTCGGGGGGGAAGTATGGTACCGACCCCATGGTATCTGGCGGCTACCCGTTCAATCTTTATGCAGATCCGGGCTTTTCTTTTGCAGCCTCTCTCTGTCAGAGGGCCAGCAACCATCGATAAGCTTGTGGGAGATTCCCACAGCAGCGATCTCGTCCTGGACATCGGCACTCCAGATCCGGAAAAGGGCTGGAGCAAAAAGGCGGATCTATCAGATCTGAATCGATCCAGGAAAAAACAATATGGGGTTCTGCCAGATCTAGAACAAAAATGCGAAGAACAGGACCTGGCCATAGCAGAGAGAGTGGCTCCGATGCAAGTCTTCATTAAAACAACTGCAGGCAGTCACGTTTGCATGCAGATCTGGGACAAAATGAAAGTAATGGATCTAAAAGGAGAGATCCAAGTCAAACTAGGGTTTCCAGTCACAACCCAAATACTAATTTTTTCTGGGCAATGCATGCAGGATCAACTTTCTCTCCAACATTACAAGGTTGCAAAGGACTCAACTATTGTCCTCACTCACAGATTGAGGGGCGGAACTAAGGGAGCATCTTCAAAATCTACAGGCTCCTATTGTGATGCAGCTAAAGGGAAAGGTTCCCTGAGAGGGAAAGAACCTACAGTTGCCCATACTCCTCCAGGGCAGTATATTGTGGACCAAGCCCCAGAAAACCCATCCATATCGCTGGACTTACCAGAGGTAAAATATATTTTTACAGATCTAATAAAAAACGCTGTTATTTGCAGATTCAACGGTTTTTGGCCTAAAACCGATGCGTTGTATCAGTGGATACACACGACCTGGACAGAAAACTGTCAAATCAATCTATGCTCTAAAGGCTTTTTTATTGTAAACTTCTACACAGAAGAAGAAAAGGATAAAATTCTCAAGGAAGGACCATGGTTCTGGGGCAATGCTGGTCTGTTTATTACCCCATGGTTCCCAGAGTTCGACCCCAATACTATGGTGGTAACAAGGATGCCTGTATGGGTTAGACTGCATAACCTGCCAATACATTTTTGGCATCATAACACCCTATCAGTTATTGGGAATACCCTTGGAAGAATGCTAAAGGTTGATCCAGAGAGACACATAAAAGGCATTTTTACGTTTGCTAGGATATGTGTTGAGGTAGACCTTAGCAGAGGGCTACCTGAAAGCATCATCTTAACATTCAACAACACACGATGGAAACAACCTCTGGACTATGAGAACACAGCTTTTAGATGCAGGGGATGTCAACAAACAGGGCATTTGCTCAACGCTTGCAAAAGCCAGAACAAGAACAAGCCACAGCAAAGGAAGCTAAAGGGTTGGCAGAACATTGATGAGCTAATGAAGAAGAATGCAGCTGAAAAGAAAGCCTCTTCGAACAAAGAAGATGAAGAAACAGAAGAAGAAGATGATGACACCACTACAGAGAATGATGAAACAGGGAACCAGAAGGAAAACACATCAGATCAGAAGACACCACAACTTCATACAAACCAGGCAGAGATTCAACACGAACAGGTTGTGCTGACAAGCACGGACCATGGTATGGGGGGTAATAAACGGCAACATCATCCTGATTCATCAGATTCTGACAAGGAAACAGGATTGCAGAAAACCGGGTCACATTTGGTCATTGTTCCGATTGAGCCCACTCAAGGAGAGTGGCGCAAGGTCGAAAAGAAAAAGGGGCGGAAATTTTGATATGGCTGTCTTTATCTTCCTTCTCTTTTTCTGCTTCTCTTCTTTCTCTTTTCTCTCGTTCTATGTGCACGTTAGTTCTCTAACGCTGCGTTAATCGTGTAAAGCTCAAAGAGCCCAGATTGGTGGCTTGAGCCTTGTCTTATTCGTTTAAGCAAATGAGAACTGTGGATAATCCGGAACATGAAGCTACAAAAAGTTACCGTTTTTTTCTTTGGAAAAACTAGAGAAATGATGTTGGCTACACTATAAGAATAGGAAATCAAAGGGCTTCATCACTGTCAAACAACAATAGTAATATCCCACCCAAATAATAATGAGAAATACATATTCTTGATATATTTATCCTAACACTAAGACATAAATCCCTATCATTCCTCCCAACAACAAAAGCACTGACTTCCAATTCTTTTGGGAGAGTGGGAAAATGCTACTACATATTATGCCAAGATAGCCACAAGATTGATGTAGAAGTTGACCATTCTTAGCAACAAGGTAGGAAGTGTTGGATCCTTGATGAGTTTGGAGTGTCTTCATGATGAAAATTTGATCTATAATAATCAAAATATGGACAATTGGAATAACATATGTCTAATGATTGGCTTGGATCACAATGTCCATTATTCATGCCAAATATGTGTTGGCAACATCATAGATATTTAATTATAAATTAGGAACCTGGAGGGAAGGTTCAAGTGTTGATTGATTTCAAATTGGACGATGAACCAATGAAAAGAGGGTACCAACTCCGATTCCAAGAAAGGAAAGGACTTTGTAATGGGTGATAAAATGTAAAGTTTATTGAAATTCCTCTAAATGTGATGTCTCAAGGAAACTAAGGTCAATAAGTGTGCAAAGGAAATGTTGAATGTGTAGGTGTACAAGATTCCTCTAATTAAAGTGATGCTACAAAGATAGATAATGATGTGGATAGGGTGGTCGAATAAGAGTTAGAGAATGTTTTGAAGAGAAGGATATTGTGGTAGTTCTAATGTATTGTGAATAGGATATTTTGTGTTATCTTTATGTGGTAGGTAAGTGTTATTGTATTCAACATGTTGGTTATTCTAAGAATTTTGATAAGGTTAGCCAATCAAGAGGCCATAATAAAACATATAAATCACATCACAAGTGACTTTATCCACAAATTTAGGACTAGACATAGCAAATGAGACAATGCATGTGTGCATGATCCAGGAAGAGGAACAATGATCCTTTTATCCAAGTGCATAAGGATGAGAAAAAGGGTCTATTAACAAGTGTAACTTATTAGTGATGGATTTGGAAAACAAATTTCTTGGGAGTTGTTGTTGGGGATACTAGTAGCATAAGGTGAAAAAGGTGAAATTTTTGAAAATTTCTTATGAGCATGTGTTTTGGGGCTAAGGTGAAAAAGATGAAATTTTTGAAAATTTGGCTAAGTATGGAGAAAATGCATTGTAAGGAGAAAAAGGGAATACCACACACAACACAGAAGCAGACAAGTATACTGCGCAGATGTTCAAAAACTTGCGCAAATGCGCTGATCTGAACTTAAACAGGAAAACAACAAATAACAGATATAACCATAAATAGAGAGATGTAGCAGAAATAATACTTCATTTCAGTAATATTGAATATTGAAATATGTTTACAAACATAATGGAAATAAATTAGCGCAGGTGATGGCAGCGTATCTCTGAGAAGAGATGTGGTGGCGACATGCCTTTGAATTGTGTTACAATGAGGATCAAGGGCCTATTTATTATTGAATAACAAGGGAAAACCATAAACAACCAAAACCCTAACCCCAAGAGATGGAATGACAAGAGTTGGAACGGTCCTTGTTTATTTGTTTGTTTGATTTTGGAGAAGAGGAAAAAAGACACCTCCTCCATTTTCAGATCAGATTGGTATCAGAGCATAATCTGACCAAGTTGCAAGAATGGGCAAGAAGAGTCTCCAAAAGCTAGGGAAGATGAATTTGGCTCTTCGTATGGAGAACATTTAGTTGAGAAGAATTTTAGAGATGGTTGAAGAGGAGAAGAGGCATATGCACCTTCATTTGCAACATGTGCTTGAAGAACAAATTGTTTAAAATTCCACTCCCATGACAACAAAAGGAACCTCCAGAATGAAACCAGTATGTGGTCATGGTTCAAATAGTGGTTATGGACCATATGAGGAAGATGATGCATGTGAATTTTGAAAGCATCTCCAATATTCTCACGATAAGAGTGGGTGGCTAGAGCCATCTACAATGTTGTTGTCATCATCAGAAGCTGAAACAATGAATGGCAAGTTTAAGGAGGTAATAAGAATTTCAAGTAAAATTCCTTCTCTTTATGTGCATAACACCTCTTTTGCAGCATTTAAGCAACATACCAAAGGTACTGGTATGAAGTTTCTTTCCAAGATGGGTTATGAAGGAGGAGGCCTCTGCATAAATGACCAGGGTATCACCAATCCAATCATGGTTGAGGAAATACAAAATAATCAGGGGTTGGGATATGGTCAAAGGAAGTTTGGAGAATGCTCTAAACGGTTTGAGGCACATCAACCATCTGAGGATGAGATGTCACCACCACCTTGTGACAATGTTCATTTGTCTCCATAGCAAAATAAATGCTTGAAGGGACCATGTATGTCATCGTCCACTCCACTCCGTCAAAGCTGCAGTCCAAGAGACAAGTATAAATCTCATGGGTGTTTTCCAATGCATTGTAATTTTGAGTACTTGTGGAATAAGTACCCTTGTACTTTCTCTGATGCATTTGACCATTGTGTGGTTGACTTTGAGCAACGCATGATAATGGTTAAAATAACGGATCAGATTCTAGGAATCAAGCATAATGATTCTCCTTCACATGAGAGGAGTCACTTCTTTGTCGGTAAGTAAGAGAAATTTCTTTTGTACCCATTGCAAGATGCATGGGCATGGAAATGAACGCTTTTGGAAATGACATCCAGAGCTTCATTCCAAGAAGAGAAAAGAGATTGTGAAATATAATGCACGGGAAACAAGAGGTGGAAAAGAATACTCACAACAATGCTAAACAACCTTCAAGGCAAAGATGATGCAAAAAGAGAACCCATAAGCCTAGGAGAGATAGATATTGGGTAGACTTGTTTGTAAAGTTGCTTTGTAAATTTGTGATTACTTGTTGTTGTTTCCCTGCTTGGGTACTTTCGTAAAGTGAACAATAATAGTCACTATGTGCAACAAGTAAGATTTTTTCATTGATGTTATGTATTGGCTAGTTATAAGTCCACATGTTCAAGGACTTTTGGAATGTACAGGTTGTTGTCCAAGTTTGTCTACAAGTTTGTCATGTACTCACTGATGCAAGTATTTGATATGAAACTTGTTGTGAGTAGAATATTTGTTTTAATATTGTACAAGATGACTATGTCTTTGTAGGCAACACTAATTATATCATTGAAATTTTGTAGCAGTGTACTTTTTATGTAAAAGTTATGTTTGAGGAAGGTACATCAAGTTTATGTTGCTTCTGATTTCCAAGATGGAGTCAAGTTTGTCTTCAACCGTTTAACTTCAAGGTGAAGTATTTTTTGAGCCATACAAAGATGAGATTAAAGAGAATGTTAGATTCCACTCATCAATATTTTTGTCCTGCAACAATGATAAGAATATTTCCTCAATTCTTAATAGGACAATAGGTCTTCACGGGGAAGATAGGTGAAGTGCCTTGATTGGGGCTTGAAGGGCACCAATTGAAAAGTAAGCATTTTGGATTGAGTTTTTGGGTGATTTTGAGTTTTAGTGTAGGTTTTAACCCCGTACAGAAATTACCTACATACGAATTCTAAATCACAGAAAAATAAACAATGCGAGAGCATAACACATAAAACACATATACACAGAGATTTCCCATTGGATCCCAAAACCGGGACTACCAGCTTGATTGTTCATTATGTTCCTTTCAATGTTACAATACATATTTATACATGCCGAAGCATCCAAGACCATGGACCGAAAACCATCACGTCCAAAACCATGGACCGAAAACCATAGGTAGGTTCGCCCAACCTAATATAGGGTCCAAAAAATTTTTTCCCAGGGCGTTGCACCGAACCCCGTAGAGGGGGGCTACCCGCCCCCCAAACAGGGGGGGCTGCCACCCCCCTTGTGACCCCGTCGCTGCACAATCGATGCAACGAAGGGGGGGCTCTGCACCCCCTCTAAACCCCCGGTTCACTATGTAGGTTAGTCGTGGAAAGAATATAACACAGCCCAACAATCTCCCACTTGTTGTTTTCTTTCC